>JADBJO010015516.1:24359-26859 GCA_016801955.1 Conus betulinus
TGATTCCTTCCCTTCTTCCTTCTTCGGTTTCTTACACGCCGCTACACCCTTACATTACCAACAACAATTTTCTTACAACGCCGCTACCACCACCACACCTTACCACAACACCCAAATTACCACCACCACCGCCACCACACATGATCACCAACCATCAACAACACAACAACAACAACAACAACGTCGTTTCACCCACCATTGCACTTCACCGGCTTCCCTGGTCCGGCCACAATGGCAAAGTATAGATTGGTTCCCTGACGTAATTCATCAGTTCCTCGGCGACTGTGAAAAACCGCGGGCCTCGCAGGTGGATCACATATCACTGACCGTCCACTTCGTACTTCCGCCACCACAAGGGAGATGACCTAACAACAGGCCGACAGCTGAGCTTTCTGCATCTTGAGAGTGTTTTCTGAGAAAAAAAGGAAAGCGGAGATTAACGAAAACGAAAACGAATTACAAAAGGAGCAGATAAAAAAATGAATTTACTGATATGTAGAGGATAACGAATGAACATTGATTTCGGTATACAGTAAAGACACAATTAAAAGGATAGTGTACGAGCAACATCCATGGTCGAATAAGTACATAAAAAAGAAAGAAATGAGAAAGCGAACAAGTATGTTTTAGTAGTAGAGTAGTAGTAGTAGTAGTAGTAGCAGTAGTTAGTAGTAGAGTAACAGTACCCAGCAGCCACAGCAAAGCCAGCAGCAGCAAGCAGCAGCAGCAGCAGTAGTAGTAGTCTAATAGTAATAGTAGTATTAGTAGTAGTAGCATAGTATTAGTACGTAGTAGTGGTAAACCACACCAGGAGGAGCAGCCGAAGTTGTAATAGTAGTAGCACAATAGCAGCAGCCAGCAACACAAGCAGCAGCAGCAGCAGCAGCAGCAGCAGTAGTAGTAGTAGTTGTAGCAGTAGCAGTAGTAGTAGCAGTAGTAGTAGTAACCGCAGCGCAGCAGCAGCAGTAGTAGTAGTAGTAGTAGTGGCAGCAGCGTCCAGCAGCACGCCAGCAGCAGCAGCAGTAGCAGAAAGAGTATTGTAAAACAGCACAGCAGCAGCAGCAGGCAGCCCAACCACAACAACAGCAGGAGAAGTGGAAGTAGCAGATATATTAGTAATACAGCGGTAGCAGTAGTTGAATCATAAATGTTAATAATTGCAGGACAATTAGCAGCAGCAGCAGCAGCAGCAACGTTAGTATGCAAGGCGAAGTACTAGCCAACAGCAGTACAAGTCGTAGCAGGCGTAGTAAAGCAGCAGCAGCAAGGCAGTACTATGAGTCTCGCTTTCACAGTTCAGATCAATAGACACACCGCCATGTCATGTGTCAATCTCTCTCTGTCTTCCTCCATCTCCTCCGCTCATCGTCACCAGCAGCTCTCCTCTCTCCCCTCTCTCTCTCCCCCTCTCCTCAATCTCTCTCTCCTCTTCTCTCTCTCTCTCTCACCTCTCCACGTAACCCTCTCTCCTCCCTCCCGAGTGCGCCATCATTTCTCCTCTGTGTCTCTCTTTTACCTCAACTCACCTCACTTCCCTCTCGCCTCCGTCTTAGTCTTTCCGGCGGTTAACCCCTCTCTAAAGACTCCTCCTCTCCCTCTTCTCGGCATCCTCTCCACCCCTCCCCAACAAACCTCTCATCCCTCCTCTCTCTCTCAAACATCCCTCTCTCCTCTCCCCAGCTCTCCCTCTCACCCTCTCTCGCTCGTCTCTCTCCTTCACACCCCCTCACCTGTGTCCATCATTTCTAGTGTGATGTTCTACCTTTTTAACTCACGTTGCTTTGCATGATGTGATATTAGTTTTTTCCCCCGGCGGTAAGAAGGGACATGAAAAGACATGTAGGTAAGCACCTTGCAACTTTCCTATATACACACCAACAACAACAACAACAACAACATCAACAACACCAACATCAACAACAACACAGCCAGACAAACACCGCCAGCACCACACCGCGCACCACCACCACCACCACACCCCCCAACAACAAAGAACGCTGCAAGAACAACAGCAACTCGGAAAATGTTTTGTAATGATGTACCCACCGGTGGCAAAGCAACTCCGAACCCCAAACGAATGTACCCATTTGCGTGGTACAAGACAATCAGTAGCAGCAGCAACTAAAACACAACAACCCCCAAACAACAATGATAACACACTAAATAAAAACAAAACAAACCAAAGCTATACGCATTTTAAACACCTAGAATTAAAAGCCTGTATAATGCTAACATCAACACACATGCACACGCAACGCAAAGAGAGAAGCGAGCGCGCTCGTTAACAAACACACCACAACACCACACACAGACCACACACACACACACCACACACACACAAAACGCACACGCGCACACACACACACACACACCCACACACACACCACACACACACACACAAGGGTGGAGAAAAAAGAGTGAAGGAATGAAAATTGTAAGTAGAAATGAGATACAAAAAGTCAATTCAGAGAGGAGAGAGAGAGAGAGAGAGAGAGAGAGA
>JADBJO010015516.1:31859-43519 GCA_016801955.1 Conus betulinus
ATCAAAAGGGGGAACGTTCTCATCTGTTTGCTCATTCTGGGAGTGTGTCGACATTGCATGAGGGGGTCTGAGAAATGCACAAACCCAGCTTCCAGAGACCGATTATCATGCCCATTTCAGTGTCAGTGAGACATGGCAAGAGAGCCAGGATTGGCATTTAAGAATATTCAGCGTTCTCTGTTCCCTGTTTCACTTTCATATCGGCATGCAGCAAAACTTCAAATTTACCATTGAAGAACGTTGAGGCAGGGTCACAGCAGAGGATTCATTAGGCCCACCAGGCTTAAGGTTTCAGATTCCTGCATTTTCTGGACAAAAAACTCTAAAACTGACAGAACTATTTGTGTTATGATTTGTAACTATCATCGATTTTGACGAACAAACGTTTGGCATTAATTTTATGCCACAAAGCTTCTTAGCCATTCTATAGAAGCACCGTCCCTCCTCCCCTCCCTCTTCTTTACTATAGAGCACACATGTTAACTCAATACGTTCAGAAAATCAGAGAATCCAGGAAATCCTGTCGTCTTTCCGACTTTAGGTGCTTTAACGTGTTGGTGGAAAACGATGCGGTAGTGTAGTCTGACAACAGATCTATCCTGTTATAAAACATTAACATAGATGGTAGGTCAGCCAGATTCTACCAACAAAATTATTCTCAGCACATTTTAGATACAAGAAACAAACAAAAAAACAAAGAGCTGCTGAATACCATGGACAATCAAAAACAAGTACACATTAGGAACACACAGACCACAGAGGGGACACGTAAAGTAGAACTTTAAAATTTTAGAACATTAAGATCCACCAGTTAAGATCGTCGTCATCCAACCTGGGTTCCAAACAGATGGAGTAACACCATCGTAAACAGTGCGCATGAGTGTGTCTTTGATGCAACCTGTCGAGTTGCAAAGAGGTGGCGTGCTGCAAAAAGCACCGCGTCGCTGAAAAACAGGGGTGAAGTGGGAGATGGCGCTCACCCATCCCATAGTATAGAAGCCATCCCGTTTGACGTGGCACACGCCACAGCGCCACCTACCTAAGCTGCCCAGCAGCAAGTAGATTGATCACAGCCTTCCCAGGATTGCTTTGGTCCACCAGCGTGTACAATATTCGGTTTGTCACAATTCATCCCCACCAGGCACATGAGACATCTTCGCGCCGCATTGTTGTTTCAAGTGTTGATCCCTGTCAAAAAATCGTCAATATCACATGAAGAAGAAAAAGGACTTGTAAAGACCCAGGTGGCCATGTGATGCGAAAGATACGCACTTGGCTGAACCAACCAAGGGGATCGGTGGTCTCGTTAATATGCGATTTGTTGATTCGACATACGCGGAGCGAATTCTATATGAAAATAAGACGTTGTTAATTCAGAGGAGACACATCAGCCCTGAGTACCGGTTTACCGACCAAGTAGAACGGCCTCCGGAAAGTACTATCCACCTACAAACCGCAATAAGCCCAACTGCCCAGCACCGGGTCCCCAAAGGAAGGGGGGGCCCACTAACACTCTAGCACAAAATCGCGGACAGTCCAGAGAGCTGATCTTGAAAGATTTTGATTTGATGGTGGGAAAAGAACCAAACTACCATAGAGCCTGGTTTTAATGATTGAAAACAGCAGTTGACTATGACGTCGCGATATTGATGAAATTACCTTGAAATGGAGTGGTAAGTCGTGGATATTCTTACTCCTGCAGACAATTTTTACAGCGCATATGTCAGAATGTATCTATGGGTAGGAACAAGATTTGCGGGTTAAAAAAATTTAAAATCACAAACTGTTGGCAAATTGCCCACAAAAGAACAATCATAGTCAGGTAGGGGGGAGGTAGATTTATTCTAGAAATCGTTTCATCACTTATACACACAACACGAACCCACACAAACACACACCACCCACCACCACCACCACCACCACCACCCACCACCACACCACTAACCACATCAACAACCTTTAAAAGTAAATTGAGGGCTGGCTCGCAAATGCAAAACATTCTGTTCACATTCGATGGCGCTCACCATCATACGCTATTTTCAGCACATCATCATACAGGTGACCTTTGTGGTTATCCACTGTCCCTGACCAACAATTAGACATCAAAACATCCTCTATATTGCCACTTATTAAGAGCAAGCAAACCATCCCCAATCGCGTATCATCATTTTCAGATTCATTAATTGAATTCATTTGTTCAGTCACTACCATAGCCTGAGGTGTGGCAGAGGTCTGTTTAAGTGTCGTGATCAGGTGATTGGTTCAAAGAACAGGGTGATTCTCAATATCCCCCTCACGTATTGCTCCCAAATACGCAGCGCGTGAGCGTGCGTGTGTGCATGTGTGCGTGCGTGTACATGTGTCTGTGGTGTGTGCTTGTGTGTGTGTGTGTGTGTGTGTTGTGTGTGCGTGTGCCGTGTTGTGTGCGTTGTGTGTGTGTACTGCGTGTGCGTGGCGTGTGTGTGTTGTTGTGTTGTGTGTGGTGTCTGTGTGTGTGTGTAGGGTCTGTCCTGTCTGTCTGTCTGTCTGGCTGTCTGTCTTCTGTCTTTCTGTCCTGTCTGTGTCTGGTGCTTTTCAAAAAAAAAAAAAAAAAAAAAAAGTGAGTCTCCTCTCCTCGCATGTGTGTGTGTCAAAAATGACAATGTCGGTGTGTGTGTGTCTCCTGTCTTGTGTGTGTCTCCCTCTCTCCTGTCTGTCTCTGTATGTGTGGTGTGTGTGTGTTGTGTGTGTATTTGAATGTAGGGAGTGTATGTGGTGTGTGTGTGCATGTGAGAGAGAGAGTATGAGTGTTTTGAGAGGAGAGAGAGAGAGAGAGAGAGAGATAGAGAGATAGAGAGAGAGAGCTTTCCTGAGGTTTTGATCAAAACGCTGCGCGATTAGCGTGAATGTGTGGGTGATGTGCATGCGTCCATGGTGTGTGTGTGTGTGTGTGTGTGTGTGTGTGTGTGTGTGTTTGTGTGTGTGGTGTGGTGTGTGTGTGTGTGTGTTGTGTGGTGTTGTGTGTGTGTGTCTGTGTGCTGTGTGTCCTGTCTCTGTTCTCTCTCTCTCTCTCTCTCTCTCTCTCTCTCCTCAATCTCGTCTCTCGCTCTCTCTCTCTCATTTCTCGTGTGTCTGTGTGGTGTGTGTGTGTGTGTGTGTGTGTGTGTGTGTGTGTGTGTGTTGCCATGTGTGGTGTGTGTGTGTGGTCTTCGTTTGGGTGTGTGTGTGTGTGGTGTGTGTGTGTGTGTGGTGTGTGTGTGGTGTGATGAGCAGGGCAAATACGAGCAGTGGGAAAGTATCAGGACATGGAAGTATTGAGCTAGGAGAATATTGAGCAGGGAGAATATTGAGCTGAGCATATGAGCAGGGACAATATTGAGCGTGGGAATTATTGAGCAGAAGGAGTATCGAGAAGTGAGGAGCAGGGGGAGCGGGTATCGAGCAGGAGTAGTATGGAGCAGGGAGAGAGTACTGAGCAGGGGGAGGACTGAGCAGGGAGAATATGGACAGAGGGACAATATTGAGAATCGATGAGCAAGGGAAGTATTGAACTAGAAAATATTAAGCAGGAATGTCCTGAGTGAGGGAGTATAGAGGAGGGAGAGTATCCAGCTGGGAAGAACACTGAAGGGAGAAATATTTGATTGGATGTGTGTGGTGTGTGTTGGGGGGGGGGGGGTATAGTTTAGGGGATCATGAGCCAGGAGAATATTGAGCGTGGAGGGGGTGTGTAGAGCAGATGTGTTTTAAAAGGAAGGACATAGAGAGGGGCATGAGGGGAAGTCTTGAGCAGACGGAGGAATTTTGTACGTTACATTTGAAAGTGAGGAAAAGGCTTCTCAGTTCTTAAATATTCTCGTGGTTTCTCTCCTTTCGAAAACTGATTATTCTTCTTCCTTTTTGTGTTATACACATTCCTCCATTACTGTATCCCTCATTTAGAGAACGGACAACAAAATCTCCTAATTGTCTCCAGAAGAATTTAAAGAAATTTACCGTCATATTGTATGTTCCAAGACTCTTTATCATTTTCCATACCTTATTAGGACTTTTGGTAGCTTCTTCTAAAGTAATCAATCCCTCGATGTTCGGATTCTAACCTGACTTAGTTTTGGAGGTTTTTCTACATACTTTCCAATCTCATATATTACTTACTCCTCCTTTTCCGCATATAAGTTTTTCATAATAAGTTCGTTGTCTCTATAACATATCATCCGTTTCTGTCAGAGTTGTTCCTTGGTCTGTGCCAAGTTTAAGCCTTTCTTTGCTTACGAAATTCCTTTTTCTCCGTTTTCTTTAAAAAAAAAACAACAAAAAAGCCAATCCCTCCCCCAAACATAAACGAAAACAAACAACAAAAAAAAAAAAAAAAACATTATACATATCAAAGAGTGATTTGTTTCTATATCTGAACAAATATATAGCTAACTATTCGCTATACGTGATTAACGCGTGTCGGACAGCAATAGAAATGTAGCCTGCTTTCTTCCAAGTATGTCTTCTCCAAGTATATCGCCTCGTGTTCTTGGTTCAACTCTCTCCATTATATCAACTAGCTCTAATCTGGACATAATTGTACTTCTAACTTCTTCTGGTGCGCGAGTGTTATTACCATGTTTATAATTGTGATCATCCTTACTGGATGAAGGCGACCAGGTTTCCAGTCCCCTGCCATTATTTTGTTTGAGCCCGACATTGTAAATCTTTTATCTTTTATTCTTATTTTCAAAGAAACACTGTTCGTCTTATATATATATATCTATATGATATATTATATTTTATCATAGATACCTTATTATTATATATCATATATATATATCTATATATTTTATATATATGTATATATCATATATATTATATATATAGAGTATACATGCTTGCTAAAATCTTTCCCATTGTATTAATAGTTTACTATCATGTAATTGCCATAAAAAGCTTTAGTAGTCTGCTCTATTTAGAATTCAAAGTGTTATTAGTACAGAGTATTGCAAACACCTCCTTGATCGAGAGTAATTCGTAACCTAATTTCTCCTCTCTTATCTGTCGTTCTAATTTTACTATTGAAATGAGCTGTCGTTTGATTACTAGATTACTATAGTTCGAATGAGTGTCTTGTAGTTAATGAATCAGAGTATTTGTTTTTGTCTTAAAATGATGAAAACACATCATTGTATTCTTTTGCCTCAGGTACCCCCCCAAGACCTTGTGAACTCAGTTCAAAAATGACCCTGATATCGCTGATTGCTCATAAGACCCTGATTTATCTTTAAATTCCTTACTTTTCTATGTTCTTCTTTCCTTAGCTCAATAATAAGTGTGTCCTTTGTTTTCAGCTGGCTCCTTTGCTACCGACAACCTTTGACACAACCAACCAGCTTAGCCAATAACAACATAGCATTTGGATAACATACACAAAGCACACACAACATATTCAGACTGAAAAAAAATAATTTACCAATCAAAACTCATAAATTCGAGGATAGGACGGGATTCGTTTCCAGACAGATATTTTAGAAGAAAGTTGCGAACAATATATGATTGAATTCATTATTTAGAAGTGAATCGCTTTACAAGGTTATTAATTTCTGTCGATTTCGCGGGAAAAGCTTTTGATTCAATCAACTGTCATATATGAATACAACTTTCTGGGTGCATTCGGATTCGGAAAAAACAATGCAACGATGGATATAATTTTTTTACGATAAATAAAGTCTTACAAGAATAGTGAACGGGAAAGTGTCTTCTAGTTTTGCAATTGGAAGAGGTCTGCCGTCAAGGGGGGATCGTGTTATCTCTCCCTCCTATCATTTGGTTTCGGTGTTGAAGTAGTTAGCACACCCAAAATAACCCCGGCAAGTATAGCGATATCTTCAAAGATTGTGTGTGTGTGTGGTGTGGTGTGTGTGTTGTGCGCTGGTGGTGTGGTGTGTGTGTCCCCTTCGTTGCCCGCCCCCTCTTGTCTTGTGTGCGTCGTTGGGCGTGGCGTGCGGTCGACGTGCTTGGCATGCGTGCGATGCGTGCCGCGCGCTGCGTGCGTGCGATGAGTGGGTGTATGGGCGTGCGGAGTTTTTCTATGTGTGTGCCGCTGTGGGTGACGGATGTCCCGTCTCCTGTGCCCCCCAATGTGTGGTGTGTGTGGTGTGTGGTGTGCATACGTCCCATGTGTTTGTGTGTGACCTATGAGTAAAGTACTGTATACTCTCTTTTGTTTTCCTATTTTAACTTCGTCCTTTCCGACCTGGGTTTACCCTCGACAAAATATATGGGAAATCAAGTGTGCCCCCGCATAACTCCTTCTATTTTCTTTCGAATGCACCATGATTCGATGGAGTTGAGTAATAATTTATGTCATGTGTCATTTTATAACCCTTATATCATATGTGTAACTTCATGCGATTTATATTGGAATTTAATTCGTTTATGCCGTGTTGTACATTTAAAAGCATTTTTTTTTTTTAGAAAATCTAGATTTGGAAAAAAACATCTGTACGTTACTGTTTAGCTTGAAATATGTGCTACTGTGCATTAATTGTATGACTTTAGGGAAGTTGGTTAACATAGTTAGTTACAATCGCATTAATTATTGAAAATATAAAAAAAGAATGTCTATGTAATGGTCATCCATAGATTTTTATGCTCATTAATCTCCACGCACTGTACTTCTTCTGGGCATAGGTACGAAGTTATTACACTAACCTGAATCAAAACCCTGCGTGGAGGGAAAAAAAAGGTTTTGAGCACCGAGAGACGCTGGTATTAGAGCGAGTTGGGAGCACACATTTAGGGGTCTAGTATGAGCAAGAGAGATTGTCGTTAGTACCGAGAAAGTCTAGATTTGAAAGTGGTTGAGGGCCCCCCCCGGCTGCGGTCTTGGGTGCCCCCGGTGGGGGCTCATGAGCAGAGGGAAGTATCGAGCAAGGGGCGGTTGAGCAGGCGGCTTAGGGGCATGCATTGCCAGCAGAGGGAGTATTGGAGCAGCGAGGAGCTTGGGGGGATTCGGGAAGGAAGTTATTGAGAATGGGACAGCATTAAAGCAGGGGAAGAATTCATGCCCAGGATATAAAGCAGGCGGAACAGTATTGAACAGCTCGGGAATACCTTAAAGCATAGCCGGCAGCAGTATTAAGCAGGGACAAGGAGGGGGGCGTATCGAGCATGGGGACGTCCAGTATGAAGCGGGTAGAATACCTGAGCGATTTCCCCCCGGGAACATTTACTAGGAGAGTGCGTTGAACCAGGAGAATATGTGAGCACAGGGGGTGTACTTGAGCAGAGATTTGAATATAAAGCAATGGAGGACACTGAGGCAGGGGAAAATCCTTGAGCAGGAGGATTGTGAATGTATGCTAGCCTCGATGAGGCATGGCCATGGTGGGGCGGGAGGGAAGCAGGGGAGCTATTCGAGCAGGAGAGTAATTAAGCAGAAGAGCATCGAGACATCGAGAAAGACGGTATGGTTGAAACTGGAAAGAATAAAAACACATGGGAAATAATGTTCACTTTACGGATTACAGATACAGGGCCGCACAGTAAAACCGGGAAAAATATTGGACCAAGGGGGTTTAGTATTGAGCTCTTGAAGAAACATTGATTTGTGGGAAAGTATTAAGCTAAGAAGACAAAAAGCATTATCCAATGGGGCGGAAAAAAAAAAATGTGACAACATGCCCTCCGGAGTAACAACATCTACAAACCACATGCACATCACAACACAACATCACACACACACAACACACACACACACACAACACTCAATCCACCCACATATTCCACAACACAACAAAAAGAAGGGAAAACAAACCCAGTATGGGTGATGATTCACAACTCAATAGCAAACTGTGCATATAGGATGATAACTCATTGACTGGTAAATGGAAAAAATACCACCATAATGCCTGTTTTAAGGGGAACTTTTCATGGTTCAATGAGACGAAGGATGATGATCATTGTCAGAACTGAGATACAGGTACTGTGGGCTGCTGTGATCATTGCATAGGTGAATGAATGATGGTGGCATTAGGTATAATGAGCTGGTTGAGTGGTGGTGTTGGGGGGGTATTTTTTCTTTTGTGGGGCCCCCACTCAATGAAGGATGGGCGATGTATCATGTGAGATTTTTATTAAATTAATATACGATGGGCTTACTCCTTCTTCGTTCACATCAGGAAGGAAACCCGTTGATCTTTGTTATTGGCGAAGGACTGCTGTGTGCGAGAGGCCCTCAGTGGTCCCATACAGCTTTCCACTCATGGGTGTTTAGCAGCCTAGGTTTTCGACCTAAGTTTACGGGAAATGTCCCGAGTCATTGTCTTTGGCGTAGTAACATGGTTAATTTGAAGAATCGCCCAGTGTGGAATATTGGGGACAGGTGATGTGTTGTATGGAGTGCCATGTCTCAGTGCTACAAATGCTCGCACTCTCAGTCTGAGTGCGGCCCTCACGGTCAGTGGCCATCCCTCTTGTTTGTAATGTCTGGGGCTGCGTTTCTGCCCCCTTTTGTACAATGCCATCTGTCGTTTTCTTTTTCGTTACTTTTGGCGTCTCCCCTTGATAATACTGTTTTTTTGATATCTTCAAAGGATGACATTTTTCCTGTCCAAGCTGGGGGCTCTGATGTATGCTTTTTGCCCTTTTGCAGTGGTTCAGTTTCCTCATTGCCCACTATATATCTGCTAGTATGAATGGTGTACAATGGATGACAGTCGTTCTATCCAGTGACACCATGGTGGATTATTTGATAAAGCAGTACGATAGTAGGATGATGACCAGGGTCATGCTAAGTGGATTTGATCATCGTAGCTTGGCAATAGTGCCAGTTGGGCGGAAGAAAGGAAAATATAAGTTATCATGCCCCGTTGGAATCCGCTGACCATTGATATGAGTGAGATAAAAATATGTAGGATGATGGTCATTCGTGAGCAGTAAAATAATGCTGTGTGGCATTTAGTATCGACATGCCGTGTTGCAGAATGGGAAGAAAAAACAAAGGGGGTGGGTGGCCGGGGTGGGGTGGGGGAAGTAGGTGATGATCTATCGGGGCGATGATCATTGATCATTGAGTTTTTAATCAATCCACGTACTGTAGGAGTAATCATTCGTTTTAACGTGGGATAATGTTGTTGCAGTGGTTTGAATGTGCTTTTGGGGAAATGAAGGAGGTGATCAAGATTGATGAAGCAGGAAATTGTCAGCTATAAGTATGTTCCAAAGTAGTGCAGAATGATGGTGATTTCAAAAATGCGCATAGTGTATTAGCCCTTAGTAGATAATGCAACTTTCGGGGAAAAATCAAGAAAATGATAAAATGTAGATGGATGAGACTAAGTTGCATAGGTGCGATCACACAATACACACACACACAACACCAAACACACACACAAAACACACACACAAACACGTGTCGCGCGCGCCCGCCCCCGTCTTGCGAGATATGTTGTACAACATCAGTAAAACCAAACGGAACAGTCATACATGGGTGAGATGGTACTGATTGACATGGTTGGAAAAGGCGATTGGCGAACGGGGATGGCAACACACACACACACTTACACACATAACCCACCACCACAACTAACACACATTTCACACACACAACAAATCATTAGATACATATATAAATAAGGGACCCAGAAACATCAAACTAGATACCTCATAAAAAGAGGGGGGAATAATGGACAACCAGACAAGGGAATGGAAATGGTTCGATGAGGAAAGGCGGGCGTTGATATGCTGAAAACAAAGGCGTGGGGTGGGGGATGCAAGAGGGGGAAAGAGGCCAGGGAAATGACTTGTACCCGACAATGTGCAGGTAGGCAAGTAGGGAAGGGTGGTGGTGTGTTGATGGTGATCTGTTGGAGAATATGGTGGCTTGGTGTTGCAGTGTTAATAGGGTATGCTAGTTGTTTAGGGGGATGAGGATTGTGCGGGGAATGAAGAGCGGTGTGTGTTGTGTGCCTGTGTGTGTGGGGGGGGGGGTGGTGGGGTGGAAGTGGGAACGCAAAGTACCTGGCCCACCCTACGACTCAGCTAAGATTGGAGGGGAAGAAGCGAGATTCGTGTGGAGATGGTGGGAAAAAAAAACCAGGTGTGTAGAAGAATAGGTGGGGGGGGGGGGGGGGGTCTGTGTGTAGGCAGCGGGATTGGTATAGGACGGGAAGAGTGTGGGGAAAGGAAAGGTGAAAGGAGGGTGGCTGGAGCTTCGTGTGAACTGGTAGTGGGGGTATGAGGATGTTTGGTGTGTGGTGTGTGTGTGGTGGGTGTGTGTGTGTGTGTGGGTGTGGGTGGGTGTGTGTTCTTTCTTTTCTTTTTCTTTTAACAATGATACCCCATTTCTAATGTGATCAATTTCGTCTCTTCTCATCCAACACGATCATGTTACAGCCAAAACATTATTTCTACCCGATAATGAAGGAACCCAATCCACAGTGCTTTCCTCAACAACGTCTATCTCAATGAATTCTAAATGCTACCAGCCACTCAATATGTATCGTAAATCTACTGTGTGGGTGGAGATGATTGAACTCTATATCCTCTCTCTCTCTCTCCCTCTCTCTCTCTCTCTGCTATCTCGCTCGGCCATCCACCTATGTACATTGTCCCCATCCGCTCCCCCACCCCCCAACAACTACCGATCACCTTGTGTCATTCACTTTGAATTACCCTCACAAAAATTATAGCATACCCAAACCTCCACGTACCAAATGCCCACCCATAACTACTGTCATCCACAATCCACACCCATCAAGTCGGCAATTAGCCACCAATAGGGTTAGCCTGCACTACAAGGGTTACAACACCATCCCATAGTAGCTGGTGTCCTTTTTCATATCAACTACTACTTTGCCTTTCCCCTTTCTGATGCCCACCCCAAACTAAACAGCACACACACACCCCACACATCACATCACAACATAAAAACTATCACCACACAACACCATTCCACAAACATCACATACTAGTATCCAACATGATGAGTGACGTGTTGGATAGGATGTGAGCTAATCCCTCTCATCTCTCCTCCCCCCCTTCTCCCGTTCCCTCTTCCCCATCACCTGCCCTCAGCGTATATATTCTTATAATCCATGGATAGTTCCCTTCCCTTCCATTTCATCATTAGTTATGATTAACAAAGCCCCCCATAATACATCTACCACACAGAACTATCTACTATCATCACAATCACCAACCATAAGTAGTTATTTGTTTATCATTTCTTTCGTTATCTCATAAATTCTATTCAGTTACTTATTAATTTCAATTTGATCTCTGTTAATTGATTATTTTATTGTTTAGATTGTTTATTTTAGGGGCGTGGCGGGTGGGGGGGGGGGGGGGGTATCAATCACCATAATCACTACCACCAATGACAGATAATACATTTCTAAAAATCAAGCATCCCACAACCCAATTGTTCTTACCACCACCCCGAAACCCTTACTATTTCATCTCACATGATTCGGTCGGGTGGTTCATGTAACACCTTGGCGGCCATTTTCATCTGGCGAAATCAAGCGATTAAATAGTGTTTATGTTTTCGTTTCTAACTGTCCTAACTGAATTTGCTTTTGCACTGAAGAAGGCCACGAGGTCGAAATGCACATCGGTGTTATTTGTCATATGTCCTTGTCTTAGCCTTGGCCGTGAAATCCCCAACCCCCCCCTCCCCCCCCCACCCCCCCCCC
>JADBJO010015517.1:0-43518 GCA_016801955.1 Conus betulinus
CGTGGGTGTTAGGTTGTCGTCGTTATTAACATCTTTGGATATGCAAAGTTAGAGAACAGCCTCAATAAACAAACGCGCATGATGCCTGGAAAGAAAGACGACCTGTCCAGGCGATTCCAGAAAGGGGTACCCAGTATAGCGTGTGCACCGGCTACCCTATTAAGCACTGCGAAGAGATAAAGAGCTTGACAGTAGGTCAACAGGCTAGAACCGAAGTGTAGCAGTACCCCGCCACCCACCTTGACCAGACATAGGTCTTCGCTGTACACACTGTTTTCGGTCATTCAACCGTCCATGGACTTCGTTGGCGCTTGAACAAAGCACTTGTATCCGATCACTAACTGTGAGTATGTTTACGTCTTTTTCTCTTGTTTTTATAACTAATGTCAAGGCTCACAATGATGATTCGTTATACAGTACATTGTTATATTTTTTTCTTACCAAGTTGAAAATAACAAGGATTCATTTTAGGTAATGTCAAATTTAGTCTTCAATTCTCTGCCAGGAATAAACAGTTTAGCACCTTGCTAGTAGACTACCTCTTTACGATTGGAGCAATGTCCTGGGAGTAAGCAAACAGTCAGATTGGACTATGTTTCCACGACTGCCAGGGGTCCGGTTCAATAAGCGAACAAGCGCGCGGCTGATGAACCGCAGTTACTAGCTCGAGGAAAACACGGCTCTCCGATAAGCCTCAGTCGCCGCCATTGAACACGATTTCAACACAATTTCCCAACGATCCTTACGCATTTGCAAGACCTACAGACACCGTTCCTGCAGATAAAAACCGACCTACCTGCGCGCCAGCCATATCCAGATTCACACCTTGCACACTGAACACAGGTAGTGTGTCGTCTGCTAATTTAATGGTAGAAATCATTCTCCATGATTTGGGCGAACCATTTTTATATCCATGTACGATTTTTATTTATATTTTTTTGGGGTGGGGGGAGGGGGGATTTCTGTTCTTTTTTTTGTTTTGTTTTTTTTAAAGATTTTTTTTTTCTCCTGTACAAAGGATAAAATCGGCTTTATTTTGTCCAGAAAGATTTCGGTGCGAATATACCAGTTTCGCCCACTGGATTGTGGAAGCGTCTTGCCCGCCTTGCAGTGAACACTCGCTGTCGTCAGCCGACTGTAGTTGCGGGAGAGCAAACACTGAGGCCTATGACATAATAAGCGACGGTGACGGAGGCGGGGAGGGAGAGGGAAGGGGAAACTCAGCAGTCATTTGTTACCAAAGATAGTAACAAGCAGTGACTGTGAAGTCCAAGGACTGCGAAGTCAAACGAACCGCGGTCATACGCTAGACTGTCTGCACGCTCACCCGTTGAACCAGCGCGGCGTAGGACGTCACGGTAGTTAGACAACACTTTAGCGCCATTGATTTAATGCCCACCATCTTGGGTAAATCCATATCCACCATAAAGGAAAAAGGACTTGTAACAATTTTTTTTATGTCCACTTATTTGAAAAATAATTCAGAGAATATGTTTTAAAAATGAAAATCGAAATGAGGACTAAGGACTGGGGTGAAGAAAATGTCTTTATATGTTATTAAGCAAATGTTGAAAATAAAGGTGGTACACAGTATGTATAGTTACTTTAGTAGGCAACACAGTGGGGGGGGGGGGGTGGGGGGCAGTGGGCGGGAGGGGAGGGGACACCAGCAGCTAGTAATATATTTTTGGAAGGTATAAAATTTAATCATATGTTATGATACAACGGACGAAGGCCTCGAGCCCTGAGCGAGAGATTAATGAAAAGCTTGCTTCTACCATCTGCCGACTTCGCCTGTGTTTAGATATGAATATAATGAATATCAGCCAGTCGTCACGGCTGAAAGTCAGTTCCTTAACTGGACGCTCGCTGCCATGCTTCAGCCACGTTCATCACACATGAGACAGTCATGTTGTCGAGTATTACAAAAAAAAAAGTGCCGAATCATCCCACGCACATGTATGGGGGCCTGCAAGGGACGCTGGGCAGCAGAAAGGGCCAATGGTCAGTGCCTTAAACAGCCTGCATCCCTCGCGAGCGGCCCCAACTGCTCGCAGGCTCACGGTTTTCTCTCAGTCATACAAACCTCAAAAAAAAAAAAAAACAGGGGGGGGGGGGGGGGGGGGGGGGGGGGGGGGGGGGGGGGGTGGTGGTGGTATTACAAATACCCGTAAGTGCAGGCCATTACACAGTAGTGTAGAAATTTTAATTTCATGACGTTTCGCTCAAAAATTTATCAGTTGTCATTGTCATAGAGTGCGGTGAGTTGAACTGATTATTACCAGGCATTTCAGGTCGATGCTCCAATCGGTCGGTGAGAAACACAACTATACCTCGCGTGGTCGCCTACTCTGCACAGTACAAGAAATTTGGGGGGTAAAAAAAAAAGCGGGATGGACAGTCGTTGAAAAAAAACCGTCAGCTAAACAACCCCTTGACCAAAACTGTTATGAAACACGTTTCTTGGACGCGAAGTGGTGAGAATTCTGGCTTGCTCGGCAAGTGTCAGCGTGTCATAGCATACCATCGCGGCGAGCGGGGCTAGGAACAGGTGCGAGTTCGCCACACTGTATTTAACAACATGGCCGACAGTTCTAACATCCTGTGACTGGTGCACGAAAAGTAGTAAACGTTCTGATTGTGCAGAAAAACGACCAAGCTACTGATGCGCAAGCAACAAGAAAAGCTTGATGAATCAGTCACATTAAGATTTTGAATTCATCTTGCGTTCGTTTCTTTACTACCCGTCGCCTCTGGCACCCTTCTCCGCTAGGATAAGCCAGCTACTGCGTAAGTCCTCGCGTTCTGTGAAAAACACAAGAACTCGCAAGGTGGCCGTACGTCACGATGAGCATTTTGCATTAAATCACTAGATTATCCATGCCAGCGTTTAGTTTCAGACGTAGCATAGATTTGAGCCATAAACTGATATAAAAACTGATGACAGATCAAAATGAACAACCGCCACAAGTCATTTTAACTTGGGATTTTTTTTGTTTTTTTTAGAGAGAGAGAGAGAGAGAGAGATTTCTCCCGATGAAACAATTTACAATCTAAAATACATGAGCTATCCCTTACTAACGTCACATGCCAGCCCTTCGCACTCACTCATAAGCCTATCTTTGCGCAAAGGGTGTTTCCCCCCAAATAGTCCCTTTTTTATTCATCAAAATCTTTTTTTTTTTTTGATCTTGCACCGAATATGAGAAAATAAGCGGTTTCTCGTTCTTCGTTTCCACTGTCTTAAATGTTATTTGCTTCTGCCTGAACAAGACCGAAGAGGTCAACGTGCATTGTGTTTTGTCCTGTACTTTGTCTATGCCCTTGGCGGTAACTATCCCCCTCTATTTCTAAATTTTACATGATTTTCCGCCCTCAGTCACTTCGTTTTGAAGCTAAGTTTGTTGAGACAGTTTTCAGACATACCACACACATGGCAGACGTAGCCAGCTACACGGAAGACACTGTCAGGGCATTTGCATACTTGACCTTTCGCCTTGCTTTAATTAAACGCGCGCTCTCTGCTCGTACGTTATCCATTGTCGCTCTACGGGAGAAGCTTACTCGTACGTCGTTTCACGCAGACTCCCTATTGACAAAACGTCTTCTACTTTGCGCATACAGTTTCGTCTTTTTCAGTTCTCTGCATAATTTCAAACAATTATTCTTCTTTGTCATCGAATTCATAATTGAATCGACGTCAGTGAACCAATCGTCATTTCGAAAGGGACGTAAGCCTTGCATGGGTTATGTAGCCTACTCCTCATCCGGGAAAGCAATTTTGATTGGACAGTTGCGAGCAATATTGGTAGGGGAAGGTAACCCGAAAGGAGGACACTGTTCTGATCTGCCAATTATCCGTTCGCAATACAGCAGACAGGTGCAGCCGATGCTTGAAGCCGCATTGCTCAGCCCGTCGAGTGTTCCTATTCTGGTTGTCTTCCCCTGCCGATAATGCTTCCAATTATCCGTTCAGAGTCACTTTTTCGGATCAGGAGTAGATAACCCATGCGAGATTTATTTCCCTTCGGAAATTGCGATTGTTTTAAAACTGACCGATATAGCTCTGGATTCAGTGCTTTCTGATATTGGCTGAAACTGATGTGGCTCGGTTCCCATTTTTCTTCCATTAGTTCCATTTTGAAGTTCGCGGATCTTCCTCGTCAAAATCGATCCTTTCGTACTTTCATGCAGCACAATCCTGTCTCAGACATTCTCCTTTCCGAACGAATGCATTTATGTACAATACCCGGATGTTGATTAAGACAGTGTCTTGACGGTCAAAAAGTCTGCGTGAAAATCGGCATATACCGCGTTTTATTTTTCTAGGCAACAAAGATTTAGCAATGTGGTTTTTGTATTTGATGTTTATTTGGCCGTTGCCTGCAGATATTTAAAACAGCCGTTACCCACGGATATTTAAAGCAGAACAAAATAAGGCCGAAAAAAAAAACCTGCACACAAGACAAACGAAAAATATAAGGATATATCTGTTTGACTGCGGCCTTCACTCAGGGAATTTATCACAAAGCTTTCACCTCTTGGACATACCAAATAGGAATCCACAAACGAACAAACTCTACCTCCCTCCCCCCCCCCCCTCTCTCTCTCTCTCTCTCTCTCTCTCTCTGACGGAAATCCACAAGCAACAAGAACCGGAAGAAAAGGGGAAAGGGGGTTGTACGGGAGAGAGAGAGAGGGAGAGAGAGAGAGAGAGAGAGAGAGAGAGAGAGAGAGGGGGGGGGGATGAAGAGTAAACGCTATGTCTTCTACTGAGCTTCTCTTCTTTATCCTCAGCTGGTATTGGATTGGAAGTAACGTTGTTCCCTTGTTGCTAAAATATTGACTTTAAGCGTTTGCAAGCAAAGAACAGACAATTAACGGACATGAGACATTCTGTGTGTGTGTGTGTGTGTGTGTGTGTGTGTGTGTGTGAGCGCCCACACGCGGGCATACGTTTCCCATAGTATGTTAGACTCCAAAAGACATACTGCATTCCACTTGCCTATACTCATGTTTCAGTTTCAAAACGGTATCAAATATACACCGGACTGAAAGCATACGATGGGGGGAAAAAAAAGTCAATAATCGACTTTTTTTTTTTAAAGAAGAAAAAGTCCTAATACATATTTTTCTCAAGAGCATGATGTCAACCGATATTATGTATATATACGCTTTAACGTGATCGCTTCTTTGCAGTTAATTGTCATCATCGCCGGAGTCGTAAATTTTCTCACTGGGTGTATTAAACATTCTATGTGTCGGAGATTTTGTTTTCATTGACATTAAAAATTCTGTTAGATCCCATTAATCGTCGTCAAACCAGTTTAAAGTCTTAAGTTAGAATTCCATGCCCGTAAAGAAGCAGCATGACAACAGTCTATGTAATACCATTGTAGGTAAATCACACATGAAGACTGAATGCCCCGAAGACCGCGCGCTGGGTTGCAGGGAATTATTCAACAGCCGTGCTTCTGTTTTTCTGTTCTAGAGCCTGCTCACGACTGACAAGGCACAGAGATGGCGTTGGAACCTCGACGAATGAAGCAGCTCATTGGCGCGATCAGGAAATGTCTGAACAGGGGGCCCGGGCCAAGAGCTGTCTTCTAGAATCGATGTCGCCATGCGCCGCCTTGCTGCCCTGAACAACACCAGCGAAAATGTTGACCTATTTATGAGCGCCTGCCGTGAGTGCCATTCTTACGACTGTCTGGCCCTTGCGGCGATACACTTTAGCTACGTTGATAAAATCTTCACTCGAGAGTTGGTCGGCAGATTATGCCCCGATTTCTGGGACCAGCTGTTACTGTTTTTAGGCCGCCGGAAGAAAAATTGGACCACCATCCACAACTTATTCCGTGTCTGTCCCCATGGGCCTTTTCAGTCTCTTCTCAATTGTTTGGCGAAGTCGCTTGACTTGGATGAAGAGGGCATGTATGTCTTTGAGGCCTTAGTGGAACGCAGTACAGGGTCCCGAATGATTTGGTTGAAAAATGCATTAACGCATATAATTCAGTTGGGTAGTGTCTCGCAGTTACGTTTTTTACTTTTTTCCAGTAATCAACACACCAGACAGGCTATTATGGAAGGGTTTAGCGAGCTACCCCATCTCGCTGACCTTGTTGAGCAGCTTTGTCTGGAGAGGTATCCACCCGAGTCCTGGCGGATGTCGCCTGTTAAACTTGTAGGAGACCACTACCTCTGTCTCTCTGTGGCTTGCGAAGCAGGTGTATTCTCGTCTCTTCAAACGCCCCGAAGCTCGGAACAACCGGTCTCGGCATTCGCCACCGTGTTAGGCACAGCTGTCCGCTACAACCAGCCTGACCTGGTGCGATTCCTCTACAGCATTGGCGCAACGACCAACAGGGAAATCTACCAGCTGAGCCGGCACCGTTGTTGAGAGAGAGATTAAAAGCAGGTAACAGGCAAGTTCAGCGTGTGCGCCTACTAACTCCCTGCAACAGTTTTCCGTCAGCTGATGATGCAACCGCCGCCAGAGAGATCGCACAATTTCTGTCCCGCAAGGCGTCACGGCCACGCTCATTAGAGAAACTGGCTTTGTTGGAGGGTGTCCAGACTTGTAGACTGGGGTCACTTCAGGGAGATCAATATGGACCTGCTGGACATCTGGGATAGTTTGAAATGTCGGCTCAAGTTCAAACACAAAAAGTCATTAATTAAGCCATTCACTAGTACTAATGAAGAGTAGGCCTTTAGAGAGACTGTAGACACCCCTGTTATGGGGTAGGATACAAACAGTGTGTACGAGTATTACGTTGCGCGCGCGCGCGCGCGTGCTAGCGCGCGCGCGCGCGCGCGCGCGCGCGCGTGTGTGTGTGTGTGTGTGTGTGTGTGTGTGTGTGACTCAGACTCTGACTCAGATTCTCAGACTCGGACATTGTCACAAGAATCCCAAATGAGGGTCTATAAACACAGCATGGTTGTTTGAAGTATTTAACGTTTATTATGGTTCTAGTCGACAGTTTTCAGTGATTTTGGTGCTTCTCGTTTGCTGTTTTCAGAAGTCTATGTATTTAGAGTCCAATTTCTTTTTGATGGCATATTTTGCTCTCCCGATATTAAGAGTCGATGGCTTTTTTTTTTCCAGATATGATTTGTATCCAATTTATACAGAACAGTTCGGATAAATGATAACCATGGAGTGTTAGATAGTTCAGCCTTTCGAAGCCTGTTGCTGTATGATTGCTGGAGTTAAGACGATTTGTATGCTTTTCTTATTTGTAGCCAGAACCCCAGTGCGTGGTTTATTGTTTGTAGGCTTACAGTGAAACGACCAGGTTCTGCTAATGGTGGGAGATTCATGACCTTTTTGTGTAGGCATAGAAGGTTATGTGGCGCTTTTGTGAATATCTGTTAATTGCGTGTCGTAAACACTTGATTTGGCGCTTTAGTATATAACACTCTTGATCGAACCATTGTTTGTCGGAGATTTTTTTTCCTGTGTTCTTAAACGATTGTTCCGTGACG
This sequence comes from Conus betulinus, assembly GCA_016801955.1. Taxonomy (NCBI): domain Eukaryota; kingdom Metazoa; phylum Mollusca; class Gastropoda; order Neogastropoda; family Conidae; genus Conus; species Conus betulinus. Next base: position 7,489 of record JADBJO010015517.1, read on the forward strand.
TCAGGCTAGTCTTGACGCTCTTTTAAACAAACATATTTGTTGATTTTGTATTGACAGGACTAAGATTTTCTGCTGATATTGTTGTATCTGTTTGTTCTGGATCTTGCATTTCTTTCAAGAGTGTCCTCATTGTCTTCACTGCTTATTTTAACTTTCGACAGACCTTCAGTCCAGGTACTTATTATTTTCTGCTGATATTGTTGTATCTGTTAGTTCTGGATCTTGTATTTCATTCAAGAGTGTCCCTATTTCACTGGTCTTCATTGCTTGTTTTAAACTTTGAGCAGACCCTTCAGTACAATTACATATTTCTCGACTGTTATCGTGATCTCTCTTGGTTCTATAATATGTCGCCGGACAGAAGGATGGTCTCTTCCTTTTCTGTTCAGTACCAGTTTTGGTACATACACATACTTGTAAATGCAAAGGACAGTGGTCCGAGTTTCCTGTGAATTTTTCTTGCATTTGTATGACGGTTTGAACAGTTTGTTGTGTGAGTAAATAAAGCAGTCTGTAACACTGCTACCATATCGTGTGTGTGTGTGTGTGTGTGTGTGTGTGTGTGTGTGTGTGTGTGTGTGTAAAACGCTGTTAAACTCATATAAAATGATCTCATGTGAATACTAAAATGAAAGCAGGACAAGACGCTATCCATTCTACATGCTTTTCTTCTTTTTCCTTTTTTTTCTTTCTTTCTTTTTTTTTTTTTTTTTCTAGATTTCTCAAGTTTTGGCTGAGAATGGGTAAATAAATGGTGTGAAAATTTCAGGACATGTTTTTCTTCATTCTCCGAGCATACTAAATTATCTTTGTATATTTCCTTCCTCAGAAATTGTGTGAAATTTGGAATCGGCTATTTTTTATGAAAATCAATGTGTACATTAAGATGAGTGTGTTTTGCGTGTGGCTGGCAACGTCTGCGGTGTGTGTGGTGTGTCTGCGAACTGTCTTAACTGTTAACATGGCAAATATCTTTTTTGTCTGTGGGCCGCCTTAAAGTTCACAAAATGAACTGAACAACGCTCAGGTAATTGATTCTAAATCGTAAAGTTAAACACAGACAATCCAGAAGTGCTTCAGTTTAGTGACTCCCTATTCAACAAAACCGAGCTAGACAATTTCGTTTTGACAAAAAAAAAAAAAAAAAAAAGAAAGCTTGCCGAGACATCAAGGAGAAATAACTGAATTATTACCTCATATGTACACATTTGCCATTTGTAGACCAGTTGGGGTCCTTTTCTCCGTATTCATTGTGACCTTTGATGCACAGAAACCACAGACATTTCTTTTTTTCTCCCTCTTCTGCGTACGCAGGGTGATACACCTGCGGACACTCCCTGTGCAGACAAGAAGTATTAATCCCTTCTACCCTACAAAGGGAGTGGAGTTTTAAGGGAGTGGAGTTTTGTGTGTATGACCGTTTTTTTTTTTTTCATCCCGCCATTAAGGCAGCCATACTCCAACTTCGGGGAAGGTGCATGCTATGTGTAACGTGTCATCCATGCCAACGGCCAGACTGGCCTTCTCTTCCGAAAGTTGGTGATGGGATTTTACGTGTGTGCAAGATGTTATGCGTGCGTTCACACACGGAACCTCGCTTTATAGTCTGATTCGAAGGACTGTATGGGAAATGGAGTCAGAAACCAATGTTAACTCTGACTAACACACACACACACACACACACACACACACACAACGCACGTGATAGACCGTACCTGATGTCCAGGTAGGTCGGAGAGAGTGTCTTGAAATAAGTCGGAGAGTGTCTTGAAATAAGACTGCATGTGCTCTGGGAAGTGTTTAACATTGATTTCATTGTCATCTGTAGATTTTCAAAATGTAAATGATTTAAATTTTCCGATCAACTAATAAGTATATCATTTCTAGAAATGTGTATGTCGTAAGCTCTCTTCAATCTTAATAAAATGAATAAATATAATTTTAAAAAGTAAGGATATTTCATTTCTATTTTGCTAAAATATTTATTTTGTTCCTTCATTGTCGCTCTAATGATTTGTATTGTATTGATTAAGTAATCCATTACTATGATTGGAAGAAATTCTTACACACTAACAGAATAGATAAAGAAATCAAATAAATGACATAATACGTACAGGTGTAATCTCAACTATATAAAATACAATTCACACATACTGCTTTGATCGGCTATTATACATTATTTTGATAAATAGCAGATTCATTGTCTCAAAGAAACTGGGTGGTGACCTAACGCTTCTTCGCGCTCAAAAACGAGGTCAGCTGGTCTCTAAACGATACTGCACACGCTACTACACAATTTTTAATGGAACACTTTTTCAATTTTGTGGAAATGAATGATTGCCACAGGAAGGAATATGAATAATACTGATGGCAAGTGGTGGTAAGTAACCTTTATCGGCTTTAATTAGGCAGGAAATGAGACGCACGGCGTCATCTATTCTGTAAAAAAACACATTTTCTCATTGTGCGCTTGAACTTGTTCAGCCGTTGAGGTTCGAGCGACATGTCTGTCTGCCTTGACATTCCTGACTGAGCTCTGGAACTGAAATATTCAGAACAGTTGTTGTCCATAAATTCCCTGAAAACAGCTGTTGTCAGTAACTCCTTCGCGTCCATTATGGTTTTCTGTCTACACGTCAAATGTATTTAAAAATCCTTTACATAGTCTATTGCCACGCTTAATAAATAAGAAGCAGCCCCCCCCCCCCCCAAAAAAAAAAAAAAAAAAAAAAAAAAAAAAAAGACTTCTCAGCAATGATTAAACAAATTCAATCTATTAAGAAACGACAATACTGAGCTACTTCATGTGAATTATGTCTATTAACAACATATTTGTTCACTGAACATCAATTGTTGAGTATCACAGTTCTTTTCTCCTCATGCTTTTTCAGTCCAGTGTAATTTTTTTTTGTTGCTATTTTGAAACTCAAATAACGCTAAACTGCAAGTCAAACACGTCATTCCTGTTGAAAACTCTCTCTCTCTCTCTCTCTCTCTCTGGATATCTCATGCCAGCTAAATGCCTTTTCCTCGCCAACAAACGCTTGAAGCAAAACCTTAGTTTCTTTATCCCAGCAACCTGAAGATAAAAGAAAGAAGCTCAGTGAAGACGACGAAAGGTGTGTGTGTGTGTGTGTGTGTGTGTGAAAATCACGTGTACTGCTGCAGCTTTCACCCAGGGACTTTCTTACAAAGCTTTCGCCTACTGGCTTGTCCAATGGACAGACAAGACATAACACGACATGAATGCACTATGAACAACAAGCAATGGCGAAATAGGGGAGGTAAGAGAGAGAGAGAGTGAGTGAGAGAGAGAGAGAGAGTTGCTTTGTGGATTCACTTGCGGACAGATGTGCGGCAGGACAGCCGTCGCCAAACCACTGCAAAGATCCCCGTCCACTCTGCGCCCGAGAGGGGACGTTCCCCCCACTCCCTTCCCCCAGCAGAGGGCCCTGCTGGTCGTGCAGGCGGCGGTGCAGTCGCAGAATGGCAGCGCCTCGTCGCTGAACTGTCCCACAGCCTCAAGAGCCATTCCACGGACACACAGGCCACACCCGTCGTCACTGCTGATGCGAGAAAGTTTGGCTGCGCCGCCCTACGCGTATCTGTCACACCGGGGTCTTCCGCTGTATTTCCATCTCCCAGCAGTTCTGAGTGTTACTTATCTATTCACCTGCTTTTCTTACTTCTGATTTCCGTTCAAATACATGTACTCCTTCTTTTACCTTTTTACTCTTTTTATTGTTCTTTCTTGCTGTTTGTTTGTTTGATTTGTATGCCCTGGCGCGTGCACGCGCGTGCATGTGTGTGCTTTTGGTGTCATGGTATGTGAACTCTACTCTATCTCTCTCTCTCTCTCTCTCTCTCTCTCTCTCTGTGTGTGTTACGCATGCATGCACACACACACACACACACACACACACACACACACACATACACACACACACACACTCACGCACGCACGCGAGCGCGCGAGCACACACATAGACGCTCTGTCTGTCTGTCTGTCTGTCTGTCTCTCTCTCTCTCTCTCACACACACACACACACACACACATACGCGCGCGCGCGCGCGCGCGCGCGCGTGCACAGACACAGCGCTCGCGCGCACACACACACACACACACACACACACACACACACACACACACACTCACTCTCTCTCTCTCACACACACACACACACACACACACACGCGCGCGCGCTCTCATACTCTCTCTCTCTCTCTCTCTCTCTCTCTCTCTCTCTCTCTCTCACACACACACACACACACACACACACACACACACACTCACACACACACATTGCGATAGTTTTCCTCATGCAGCTACTGAAGGGTTTTCATATTTATATAATACATTTTCCCATTTACTTCATCTTTAAGGTTGTTTTTTTTTTTTGTTTTTTTTTTTTTCTCCTCTCAATTTCAAATCTTTGCCAAGTCATTACTATAAGGATGGAAGAATTGTTAACCTGCACTTGTTTCCCCCCCACTACTGAATTGTTCAGCATGATATATATATATATATATATATATATATATATGGTATGAAGTTCACACACACACACACACACACACACACACACACACACACACACACACACACACACACACACAGGAATCCACCATCACGGAACATTCAAAGCTTGTCACGTGATGGACCGCTTTATGCCAGAAGTTCAGAACAGTGTGTGTGAGGAGGGGGGGGGGGGGGGGGGGGGGGGGGGGGGGGGAGAGAGAAAGGGGGGGTGGGGGCGGAGGAGGGGTTAGGTGGGAGGGTGTCTTAAACAAACTACATGTGCATTGGGAAGTGTTAATTATTGATTTGGATTTTTTATAGTGGAATGAGGACACACATGTGACCTCCGGTATGGGAAACTTTTTCCTGCAGTTACTTCCCTCGTCATATATCTAAATTTTACAAAATACCAAAAAATATTCATGTCAGTCATCTAAAAAGTGTATTAATTATCCAGAAATATTAAGTCCATAAGCTCTGAATCTGTAATGAACAATATAAAATCGTTCTATAAATACATTTGATGAAAACTACCTCGCCCCCCGAACTTGCCTAAACGCAGCATCTGGTCCTTCGTTGGCATGTAGGTGTAAAATGGATAGCTGCGAAAGTGTATGTCATGAAAGAGTAGATCCACACCGACTATTATAAGCTGCACATGAGTAGAAGATATTTGAGTTGATGCTATAGCTACACATGAGTAGAAAATATTTGAGTTGATGCTATAGACAAACAGAAAATAACTGATTTGGTGTGTATGATAGTTCTGCGATGGCTGTCTAATATTTCAACAAAAACCCAAAGCAAGCAAAATATGATTTTAAAATTATGGTGTATTCTACACCGTAATACTCGTACATACAGTTTGTATCTTATCCCACAACAGGGGTGTCCACAGTCTCTCTAAAGGCCTACTCTTCGTTAGTACTAAAGAATGGCTTAATTAATGACTTTTTGTGTTTGAACTTGAGTTGACATTTCAAACTATCCCAGATGTCCAGCAGGTCCATATTAACTCCCCTCAAGTGACCCCAGTCTACAAGACGTGATTGTGTTGTAAATATTTATTCACCACAAATACCAGTCAGTAGTGAAAATGGTACTCTCAACGGCGCATGATCAATGCGGGTTTTCTGTCAAATTACCGGGAATGTGACAAGCTATTTAACTATTTGGATAATCACACACATATATATATATATGTGTGTGTGTGTGTGATTATCCAAATAGTTAAATAGCTTGTCACATTTTTTACGCTTTGCCGGTGGCTGACTGACGTACTAAACCATCATGCATTCTCTGTCTATATATAGGTCGACATTGTCCTCTTCATCCACGAGTCCTGTGCACAAATCCCGCATAATGCATTTCACTACCCAGCCATCAACAAATTAATGGTCCACGTTCTGTTTATCACTGCTCCTGTCATGCCCTGTTACCAGCAATCCATTAAGACCAATCAGCGTCAAGCTACCGTGAAGCAACCCACTGGAGAAGACGCTGCAACTGCTGCCGAGTCACTTCGATCGCGTTTAGTGCTGTTTGCGCTGCATGAGCATAAGTACTAGAAGTACATATACTTGTACTTTCGGTTAGGAATTTTAACCAACACTCTCAGAGTCGTATCGATTATATGAAACTTGTCTCGTCTGATTCCAGTTTCCTACCATCCATCCTGAAATGCTGTCCTGTTGTCTTTAGATGTTGTCCTACTGTCTTAATGTGTTGTCCTTTTGCCTTATTGTACCGTCCTTTGTCTTAATATGTTGTCCTTTTGTCGCTACATGTCCTACTGTCTTAATGTGCAATCCTTTAGTCTTTATGTGCTATCCTTTTGTCCTCTTGTTCTTTTGTCTTGGTCTGTTGTCCTTTTGTCGTTATATGCTATCCTAAAAATGCTATCCTTTTTCATTATATGTTGTCCTACTGTCTTCATGTGCAATCTTTTTCTCTTAATGTATTTTCCTTTATCTTATTGCGCTATCGCTTTGTCTTAATGTCTTGTCCTTTTCTCTTGATATGTTGTCCTTTTGTCGTTATATGTTGTCCTACTGTCTTAATGTGCTGTCCTTTTGTCTCATTATGCTGTCCTTTTGTCTTAATATGTTGTCATTTTGTTGTTTTATGCTGTCCTACTGTCTTCATGTGCAATCCTTCTCTCTTAATGTACTGTCCTTTTGTCGTATTGTGCTATTCTTTTGATAGCATCTTGTCCTTTTGTCTTGATATGTTGTTCTTATGCCTTTATATGTTGTCCTTTTGCCTTTATATGTTGTCCTAGTGTCTTAATGTGCAATCCTTTTGTCTTGATGTATTGTCCTTGTGGTGATAGACTGATCCCTTTCCCCTGCAACCCCTGTCCGCCACATCACCACAAGTGGGTATGGATGCTAAATCTGAATAATAACCACAATAAAGTCTAAAAGTCTCTCTCTCTCTCTCTCTCTCTCTCTCTCTCTCTCTCTGACATCCGCCGCACGTGGATTTCTCTTCTCTCATGTCTTTCCGGCCACTCCCACAGCGTTCCGCTGCCCACAGACCACAGAAGATCGGGCTGCAGCCTCCCTATCTCACGTTGTTCCACGTCCAGACAGATGGACCTGCCGGTGCCGTGACGGCGACCGGTTTGTGTGTCGAACCTTTCTGTTGTCTCTCTTGGCAGCGACTGACGGTGCAGGCATTGTTAGCTGCGGGTTGCGTTTCAGGTCGCACACTAAAATGAATGCGACAAGGCATTGCTGAAGGAGTTGAGTATCTATAGACTGGCGCATTTGGAATTATGTTGAGAATTTTTTTTTATTCTGTCTGAAAGTTGATTCTCCTCATTTTCTTTGATATTGCCATCAAGGTACAAGTCAGGTGGTTCCAAGCTGATTGAAATCACCGGAATGGGATTTCTTGGGGTGGGGGCTCTTGGAGCCGCCGCAAAAATAGGGTCACAGGTGAAAGCAAAGGTCTGGCATGTGTGTCAGCTAAGGGCAAGGACATGTATTTGAAGATCGTTTGTAATTTCATCGGTGGATGTCCCCCAAAACAAGGGAAATAATTGGTGGGGAGTTGTCCTTTTAACAGTTGTTAGTTTAACATTAAATGCAGGCTCAAGTCCACGGTGGACCTCAAAACGCTTACATGGATTATGTGGTGTTTAGTGTAAGACTGATTGTGGCGTGTGGTCTGTACATCGGTTCCTGATGTCGTTCACGATCGACTCGAGGTGATGGCGATAATCAAGTAATATTCCATGGTAGTTCTGGAACGGCTTCACCAAACACAAGCCTCCACCAACCCTGAGATCTCACTCCATCAGTTGTGTTGATCAGATGTCACTGGTTGTAAACAGACAGTAAATGTAGTTATACCCCTTCCTTTTTTCACTTTTTTTTTTTTTGTAGGGAACTAGTGAGGGGGAGGGGGGGGGGGGGGGAGGGCAAGCCTGGCTTGAGTACAGCCAGCTTTTTGTGTTTATCTGCTGCTTTACAGCCTTAACTACAGGCCTTACCGCGAGGAAGGGAGGATAATGGTTACATGCAGGTTCCCCGAGTCGTCATGCACATCGGAAAGATGGCAGACACTCAGCTGCACATCTGAAAGATGGCAGACATTCAGATGCACATCGGAAAGATGGCAGACATTCAGATGCACATCGGAAAGATGGCAGACATTCAGATGCACATCGGAAAGATGGCAGACACTCAGATGCACACGGAAAGATGGCAGACACTCAGATGCACATCGGAAAGATGGCAGACATTCAGATGCACATCGGAAAAATGGCAGACATTCAGATGCACATCGGAAAGATGGCAGACATTCAGATGCACATCGGAAAGATGGCAGACATTCAGCTGCACATCGGAAAGATGGCAGACACTCAGATGCACATCGGAAAGATGGCAGACACTCAGGTTCACATCAGAAAGATGGCAGACATTCAGGTTCACCGAGTCATCATGCACATCGGGAAGATGGCAGAGAGAAGTAGCCCTACCTGGCCAAACCGCCAGAACGACGAGTGGTTGTGAAAACGGATTTTGGTTTTAGTAATAGTGTTTTCATTCAACGCCCCATCTAGCGCCGAACTGGATGAAGGCAAGTGATTGCTCGTTCATTTTCGTTGTCCTGAGTGTTATAATGTATCTTGCCTGAAGAAGACCTAAGAGGTCGAAACGCGTCATGTTTTGTCTTGTAGTTTGTTCGTTAACGTTTTTGGGGCGGAGGTTTTGCAATAATGTTTCGTATTTAAAAATAGGCGCCAGCGGAATTCTTCTTCACGACCTCTAACAACGTGATCGATACTTACAGCCTGGCTTCCTGACGGAAAAACAGGAGAAAGCCATTCATGGGGATGGGTTACACTGCCACATTTAAAAAGTAGTGAGAGAGAGAGAGAGAGAGAGAGAGAGAGAGAGAGAGAGAGCAATCATCATCATTACATCTTGGGTGTGACAGTGTATGTGGTGACTGCAATGGGAAGTAATGCCTCTGAAGGAGCACTGAAACTGAGTATGGGTGGGTGGGGAAGGGGGGGGGGGGGGGTCCAGCTGGGGTGGTGGGGGGGTGGTGTGAAAAAAAAAAACGACATTCTTTTCATTAATGCTTTTTTTCAGTGCTATAATATCTGCTGCGTATGTCAGTTACACTCTCATCAAGGAAGCGTAATTGCATATGGATTAGTCCACATAGGCTGGCAACAGCTAGATAAATGAATCAGCTAGATAAATGACTCAGAAAAGAGCTGGGAACAAGGCCTCACGGAGGGTTTATGATACCTAACCTATGCACTAGCTTAAAGCGCTGGTCAGCCCTTGGATATCTAGCTAACATGGTCTGTGTGACAACTACAGTTATGTGTGTGTGTGTGTGTGTGTGTGTGTGTGTGTGTGTGTGTGTGTGTGCGCGCGCGCGTGTGCATGCGCAGATGATGTATGTACACATACAACTGTGCATTTCTGCGTACACAAGACCATGTGCATGTGTGTGTGCTTGCACATGTATGTGTACGCATATACTCATTTGCATACATGCATGCTCTCAAACACCCGCACTAGCATGTGTGTGAAGGGTAGCATACATACATCACATAAATGTAGGGATGGAATAGCAGTTCAGAAGATGGTAATCTATTTCAAATCATTATTGATTTAGAAGAAGCAGTCTAAAAAAAATTGTGAAAGAATAAGAAAGATAAGATAAAAAGGAATTAGATGATCATTATTTTTTCCACAGATGGGCAGTTTAGCTGAGCAGCAGCAAACAAGTTATCCCCCTTCTGCATGCATACCAGAGCCCCACAAATGGGGAGAAAAAAGTTTCACTGCCATTGCAATGCCAGCTCAGATGCAGGCTTGAAAGAGCATTGGGACTCTCATGCCCGTTTACTGACTGGATGGAATGGGCCCAGATCTACCCGTACATAAATGCAGTAACAGCATGAAGACTTGCTCTTTGCAAGACTGATATAAATCAGGGAAAGAAATGTCAGCTAAAATGAACATTTCATGACTTTCTGTGAACAAGTGTGTGCATGTGTGTGTGTGTGTGTGTGTGTGTGTGTGTGTGTGTGTGTGTGTGTGTTTGTTGTGTGTGTATGTGTGTGTCTGTATGACTGTATGTGTACAGGTGGTTTTGTCTGTGCATGCATGCATGCCTATGTGCATGTGTGTGTATGTAAATGAAAGAGAGACAAATTACAGACAGAGAGAGACACACACACAAGAGAGAGAGAGAAGTGAAGGGCAGAGGGGAGATAGACAGACAGACAGAAGACAGACAGAGAGAGAGAGGAGAGAGAGAGAGAGAGAGAGAGAGAGAGAGAGAGAGAGAGAGATCAAGTCCCAGTTATTTTGTCATCTGATTTTAATGAGTTTTAAAACTAGTTTTCACAAAACAACAATGAGCTTCTTGTACATGTAACATACATATCTAATGTCACTTAACACATTCTTTGAAAAAGTAGTGTCTCAACTTCAATTTTACCAAGATTTCACCATATGTGCATGGTCTGTTAATGCATCACTACATGTGCTGTGACATAATGCTTGCAGAGGATAAATGATTCAATAAATATGTACACAGATACACAAATATTACAAAATAACAAAAAGATACATACATAACTGAATAAGGACAACAAAAAAAGAGTTGAAACAGGGAAAATCATGGTAGCCTTTGCAGAATTCAGACAAAAAGAAAGGAAAGAAACAAAGGAAAAAAACAACTAAAGAACAACTACGACAAAAAAAGAGCACGCTTTATTCAATTTTTGTATGCTGGTTTCTGAAACCTTGAACACAGGGATATGCATGATTGTGTTGACCTCTGAAAGAATGCTCATATGAAATAATGAACATGATGATCAACCGTGATGTCATAAACAGTGTTTGGTGAAAACAGTCACACTGACAGCTCACATTTTCCCTTCTTCTGCCAGCAACATTTTCCACAGCTCCTAACTCAATAAAAATGTACAACAAAACAGAATTGGAAACCAATAACCACAGACACCAATCATAAACCCTCCATGGGCACACACACACACACACACACACACACACACACACACACACACACACACACACACACACACACACACGTCATTCTCTTTCAACAAAAACCCAGTATCAACACACACAACTGTCTTTCACTCAATCAACCAGGTTATAATCAATTTTTCACCAGACACATGTATCACCCTTCACACACAATTTCCCTTCAAATTCAAGACCTCTGCACTCATTCTCAAATACTTTTCATCTATGCTTTCCACTTTAAATGTGAGCCTCCCATGCAGAATGCATCCTCTTTTCTGTCTATTATTTGCTCTTCATTAGATGTGGCTGAGAATCTTACTGTTTGATCTGTGTAGTCTTCCCCCTTCTTTTCTTCTTATCTTGTAAATGGCAATGTCAGGCACCTTAAAGCATGCAGGTTTTCTTTCATTTGATAACGGCAATGTCAGGAATCTCGCTTCACATTTGATCCCCGTCTTCACTAATGGGGCAAGTCTCTGGGTCTGAATTGTGCAACAGCTTGCAAAAGCTGTCAAGAAGTTGAGATTTTCAGTTATTTTCATTCTGTATTCATAAACCATAAATGTTTACAGAATCTTATGAACTGTATACCTCAATTTCACCAATGACTCTCAACTCTTTTCCAAACTGTTGTGTGATTCATACACAATGACTTTGGCCCTAATTCATGTGAATAGATCACTTTTTCCTTCACTAGTTTTGTTCTTTTTTTTTTTTTTTTATTAAACTTTTTGCATATGCAGCATCTTTCATGTCTTTCACAGTGTTTTTAGCCTAGTTGTTCTCTCATTTTACCCTACTTCCATAAAATTCAACGATTAATACATTAAAATCCATAATGTGAGGCAAAGCTTTGTTTCTTCACGATACAGTACACAGCTGTGGTAATATTAAACCTTTGGCTTATGCCATAGGTGTACAAGCAACCCAGAATCTAACTGATGTTTGTGCTGACTTGTTATTTTCCTCCCCCTCCCCTCATACCCCTGTACTTACCCCCCCCCCCCCCCCCACACCCCTTATATCACTCGGTTTTTAAAGCCACCTAATTCAGGCTGAAAAATAAATCAACATACACCTATTACCTGAGGCAAAGTTTTGTCCCTTCTCAAAAAAGTATTGGTTACCCAACACCATGACAGACAGTAAAGGTTGGTGCAAAACAGAGAAAATTGAACTTTAAATCATGAATTGTTATATGGCTGCCCTGTTTACATTCCCTTCCCTTCAACTGCTTCGTTCCTTACCCAGTATTCTTGTTTCTATTATGAAATGGCAGTACTGATAATGTGACTGAATCCAAACCAAGGCCATCTATGTAAACAAATTTACAATGACTTTGTATGGATGAAAGGTTCTTCACATGGGTTTCATAAATATAAAGCATGATTAATGAAAGGTACTGCAGCAGAAATCTCAACAGTTTTCAAATCAACCAAACCTGGAATGAAACACACACATGCATGCCTCACGTTCATAAGATCACAAACAACAAAACACATTAAAGCCATTCACACAACAAAAAACACTCCAGTGTCTTGTACAGTTCACAATAACAGTCCTAACTGAGATTTACAATGATCAGGAATATGCTAGTCTTCTCCGACAGGTACCGCATCTTCCAGGCGTTTGATGAACTTCAGCCGTATCTCTGTGATGTTATCCCCTTTGAGATGATCTTGCACAAAGCGAACATCCACATCCATCTGGATCTGAAACCAGAACACAGAAAATGCACAGTGACTGACAGCACATCAGGAGGAAAAATGGAGTTAGGGATTAAAGCAAGGATGGCAGCACAGAAAGGCTTCAAGAAAATTCAGTCATCAGTATCGATCTGCTCTGCACACAAACGTTTTGCATAACGATGCTGGTCTGAGACAAGCGCTACTAGACATTATCAAACAGATTCAACAACAGCACAGGATTTGCTTTGGTGGGTGGTCTTATGGTAGCCACACACTGACAGCTCCTTGCAGGCTGCATCATGACTTCTAAGTGCAGTATGACTGAGACATGATACCACCAACAAGACGCAGAAGGTACATACAATGCAAATTACAGAGTGACGCATGGTTATAAATCTAAGTAAGAAATTATACTGAAATAATTTCAAAGGCTCTCTTTGTTTAACTAGATGAGGCAAAAGCACCTCAGTACAGAAGTGACAGATTCTGAGTTTCTTTTCCGTAGTGTACAAAAAGTCTGCATTCCTTTTTCTTCACCTCTAAATATCTGTTTTCCATTATACTGCACCCCCCCCCCCCCCCATCCTTTCCCTTCCTCAAGCTCTCTTTTTACATCCCCTCTGCAAGCTGACAAATGTGGGTATGCACAAGTCTGAAAATAAGAAAACCATGGGTATGTGTGTAACTGGTACTTGCACATGTAAAAGAATCCACCACCGAATTAAAATGGCAAAATATGTACTAGGCTAAATGGTCAAAAAAGTTCTCTTCAATACTAATACTGTAAAAGACATAATCAAGCAAGCAACAAGAAAAAAAAAAGGGATGAAAAACTTAAGAAGTGAAGCATATACATTATACATTATAACAAACCATCACAAGACAATGAACCTGCCTGTGTAAAGTGTGTTGCTTTAACCACACACTGTTAACCATTTCAACACTAACACAGCAACTGCCTATGTAACTTTCTCAGCCTGGTATGGTATATTTTGGCAATTCACTGTAAAGATCAGGGATGCTAATAAAACTACCATATCTATGGAAAGCACGTACCATCTCCAGTGCTCCTTTCAGCACCCCACACAGTATGTTGGAGTAGTTGAGCAACTCATGGCCCTCTGGCAGCTCCACAAAGTCGGTCAGGGGGTTGTTCTCCAGCAGCAGGGAAAACTCATCCGCGGCAGGACTCCAGTTGCTGACCACAGGTGTGATGCCCAGGTACATCTTGAAGGCCACTTTGGAGATCACCTCTGCAACATCGCGGAAGTCGTTGCAGCGACCCGAGTTGGCTCGAGCAAGGAAGTCTTCGATGATCCTGACACCAATGTTGTAGCCCCTGAACAAACAAACAAAATCAGCAAGAGCAAGAAAAAACAAAAATTTGGAGCAATTGCTCCTTTCCTGCTCTCCTCACATGACCAGCTTACTTAAAAAGGGTAGCTGCTTTCCCTGAAAATTCTGCTTTGAAGGAAATATTCCCATTATATCAACATGAGTACTGCTTGTAGAGAGCATTTCTCATAGCATGGAGAAGCTCAGTTTCAATTTTAGTTTCATCAGTAGGTGTCATCATGTGTCAACTAGTCCAAATCAAAGCTCCACCACAACAGCCACACAATCATTTGATGAAAACATTGCCTGACAGAGAGAAGCAAAAACCTGCACCTTTCACTTTTCGGCCATCTTCTGGATTATGAAATCAGCACCTCCGTCTTACCTAGTCACAGAAATTGTTTTCACTGCCTTGTGAATGGGTTTACTTGTGAGAGTTCATCAGTTATATATCTACTGACCTGAAAATACCACAATTTGGCCATCTTGATTGATCCTAAACAAACAATTCTGTAAACATGATGCAATGACTGAAGAACTGAGCATTATGTCCAATAATGTCATTGGGTATTGTGATAACTGATATCAGTTTAAAAAAATTGTTCATGATTTCACCACACATGTATATATACACACAGACAGACCACATTGACACACACAGACACACACAGATACACACACACATGCACACACAGAGGACAGAAAAAAACACTGAGGTGGAAGAACTGGCTCTAATCTTGATAGTACCTTATCTCTTTGCAATATATCACATTCAAAGTTCAGCATCAGTTGGTTCTGTCAAAAATCCAGTCAGTGAGAGAGAGAGAGAGAGAGAGAGAGAGAGAGAGAGAGAGAGAGAGAGTGTGTGTGTGTGTGTGTGTGTGTGTGTGTGTGTGTGCTGTCAGTACAACCATGAGTTAATCTGACAATAAATAGGTTTCAGTCTGTCAGTGTTTGTGTGTGTGTGTGTGTGTGTGTGTGTGTGTGTGTGTGTGTGTGTGTGTGTGTTTGTGTGTGTGTGTGTGTGTGTGTGTGTGTGTGTGTGTGTGTGTGTTTGTGTGTGTGTGTGTGTGTGTGTGTGTGTGTGTGTGTGTGAGAGAGAGTGCGTGCGTGTATGTTATATGTGTGTGTGTGTGTGTGTGTGTGTGTGTGTGTGTGTGTGTGTGTGTGTGTGTGTGTGTGTGTGGTGTGTGTGTGTGTGTGTGTGTGTGTGTGTGCATGCATGCATGTGTGTATGTGCATACATGGGAGTGAGCATGTGCATGTGTGTGAAAATTAAGGTAAATCATTCCCATAGTTGTCAAATTTCTCACTTAAGATGGCCTAGCCAATGTTACTTACATTTTCTCCAGCTGTTTATTGACTTCTTCATCATTCTCATAGTCCTTCATTAACTGAGCGACCAAAGCACCATAGGTCAGCGTAAACAGCTCGCCATTCTGAAAATACAGAATAAATGTAGTCAGATTACACACACTTTACATATGTGAAGCTTTCAGTCCTCCTAGCTTATACTTCCTTACCTCCTACTTGTCTACACTCTAGTGACAACAAATAAATGGCTAAAAACTACACAATACATCACATATACACACATAACTTTTAATGTTTAGCATGTCAAGATATTCCTATGTGATTTTTGAAATTATACTTTTATGACGTAATCTGGATGTGACCTTTGCTTACTTTCTATACCATATATCTTTTAAACCATAGCAACATTTTGGTGGGCAAACCTTCTAACTAGAAAAAAAATCCCAAAATAATAAAATTATTTGAAAAAAAAAAAACAACAATAGAAACATGTGGATTTTGAATCTGAAAGTAATGAATAATAATTTATATGACAGCTGACAAGTATTTCTGCTCATAACCACCAATCAAAAGGCATCAACATAGTAAATGAACTATTTAGGGTGTGTTTACTGGACACACTGTAGAACATAAAACTCTCTTATGAAAAGTATGCATTGTTACAACAAGACAATATTTTTCATCTAGTCTGAGAAAACAGCGATGACACACCTGCTCAAACACACACGCACGCACGCACGCATGCATGCAAGCAAGCCTGCATACACACAAACACAAATATACACACACAAGCTTAATTTTTCTTTACAGATTACCCTTACATATAATTACATCATCAGTGACATATGCTTAACTCTATTCAGTTCTTTCCCTTGAATTGAAATTCAATCACCGGTGATCGACGGTTTTCTTCCCGTAATTATGGTATTTAAAAACATTTTTGTTATCTGAAGCAATATATTTCCTAAAAAACTTGAAATGGAGACACTCATCACAAAAATATCATTATTTTAGAAATAATGCACAGAAATATACAAAAAGAACGTCCATCATGCAAAATGCAAAATTTCTCAAGAACTGTTGAGAGTTAATCACACACTAACTGAAATACACATATAATATCGATATCCATATACACATGTATTACTATCAAAGCACCATGTGATGAAAAAAAAATCTATTTAATTGCACAGGGGTCCATGGATATGACCCCTTTCAGTTTTACCCAAAGAAGTTTTGGAACTTGCTCATAAAATGATACAGTTTGACAAAGTATGAGCATAGAGTGTTGTGTCATCTATTCTTCAGTGTAGTCAGAATCGCTACCATTCACTGGTACAGCTTTTGTTACTACCCTTCACTTTTGCAGTGTCCATCTAACACTAGATGTCAGGGCGTGATAATATTTACCTTCAACTGGGCAGAAAAAATCGTGGCTTCCCACTAATCCCAGTCTCATACAGGCTTATACATGATTTCTTGACTTCAGTGTTATCTGTTAGCAGACTGAAAATGCCACCAGCACTCTGTGGAGTCTTCTCTGCCACTTTTTCTCCTCTCCCCAGATTGTCGTTTTTTTTTCTTTTTTTTTTTTTTCCCCATTGAAATCTTCCTTTTTCTCCAGATTCTGTTTTACTTTTCATCGAAATCTGCAAATCTGTGGAGAAGTGGGGTGTCCTGTACAGTCCTAGCAAGTTGCACAGATGATGGCACATTTTACAGTAGTTAAGCTGATGATGATGACACATTTTACAGTAATTAAGCTGTGATGTAACATCAGCACCCCCACTTTGTGTTCAGCATGAGTATTCTGAGATCAAACTGAAAAAGAAAAAGAAAAGAAAGAAAAAAGAGGGGAAAAAAGCAGTATAAACAAGTTAATCAGTACTACTAATAAATCAAAAGCTGGAGATGCTGACTGGTGCAAAATAAATGGAAGTGACTTCGAACATCTGGAGTCTCCTACATCTGAGGGGTCAAGGGTTTGATCTTTCACTGCACCTTTAGAGCTTTCTGACCACCCACAGCAGACATGTTTAATTTGTTTCAGATTAATTGTGAAACATCTTGGATGATGATGCCAAGAACAGTTCTGTGAAGAAAGGGGGATGATATCTTGTCTCAGTAAACACTCCTTTGTTAATAAAAGTCTGTAGCAGGACTCTCTTGATCATGGCCAATAGATGATTAAGAACCAACAGCCAGCTCAACTAGAAAATTAACATCTACCCACAACAGAAAGTAATAGAAAATGAACTACATCCCATCCCGAGACACAAAGTTTCGGTTTAATCAAGAAATGTCACTGCATGCAGACTAGTCCACATATGCTACACCACATATGCTGAGTTTTACGACAACACTGCACATGATTTACAACAAATGGATAGATGAGTAAATGACTAAAATGAAAGGATCTAACACGAAGGTCTCGTGAATATAATTAACAGATGTCTGATCAGTGCATTAACTCAGTGTGCTGGTCAGACTTTGGGTACCTACCTAACATTTCATTGTCTGCACTGCTGTTATCATTATTGTATGAGTGATGATGTGTGTGTGTGTGTGTGTGTGTGTGTGTGTGTGTGTGTGTGTGTGTGTGTGTGTGTGTGTGTGTGCATGTGTTTGCATGTGTGTGTGTGTGCATGGATGTGTAGGCATGATGGGCCAATGTGAGTGTGAGCCAGTGTATGTGGTGAGAGTGTGCATGTGCATGTGTCTGTATGCAGGCACGTGCATGTGTATGCATGAGTGATCAGTGGGCTTCTCATGCATACTCCTGCATGCACACATGCATGCATGTATGTGTATGTACGTATGCTTATGTACATGGATGCATGCACCAACACATAGACACACACTTAATAATAATAATAATAATAATAATAATGAATACTTATATAGCGCCTATTCTTGGCTAGAGACCAAGCTCTAAGCGCTTTACAATCCACACTCGTTTACACAACGGGCTGCCTACCTGGGTAGTGCCGACTGAAGAGCTGCCAACTGGCGCTTCATTCAGTCGTTTCCCGTGTCATCCAGTCAATATCGTTCACTCAGTTTCCTTACTTCCTCCATTCTTTCAAATCTCTCACGCAGGGTGCATGTTATGTGTAACATGTCATCCATACCAACGGCCAAACTGGCCTTTCTCTTCCGAAAGTTGGTGATGGGATTTTACGTGTGTGCAAGATGTTATGCGTGTGTTCACACACACGAACCTCGGTTTATAGTCTCATTCGAAGGACTGTGTGGGGGAATGGAGTCAGAACCAATGTTAACTCCGAGGGAAAAATCCCTCTGTACCGAAATTCGAACCTGTAACCTCCGGATCACGAGTCCGGCGCTCTACCAACTGAGCTATTCCGGCCCCCGTGTGTGTGTTACTATGATGACTGTGATGAAAATCAAAGTAACAGAGATGAATTCAATATCAACTGGGCTGAAATGCTAATGAAAATGCTGCTGCTGATGGTGCTATTAGTAGTGGTAGTATAGTAGTAGCAGCAGCAGTAGTAGTAGTAGTAGTAGTAGTAGTAGTAGTAGTAGTAGTAGTAGTTGTTGTTGTTGTTGTTATAGTTGTAGTAGTAGCAATAATAGTAAAAGCAATGAAAAGGAAGTGAGAAAATATAGAATTCATATTAAAGATATGTGTAAGATAAGTAATGGAGACACACACACACACACACACACACACACACACGCACGCACGCACGCATGAACGCGCTTCGCGTGCACACATCTCAAACCTTTCTTGCTTTTTTCCGTACAAACGATCTATTTGAGACAAGTTAGTGACCCTTTAACACGTATGGTTAAGTTCAAGGATTGAAGGAAAGGTCGAGAGAGGGGGTGGCAACCAAATACCATTAAGTCTGACTTTACAGAACTTTGTTTCAATTTTTCATATCATTTTTTTATATCGATCTATTTACCACTTTTCTGGGATCTCCGCCTCTTGCTGTCTGCCGGGACATGATGCACTGACAGGGTCTTAAAGCAAGCTGTTAAATCGAAGGCAGATGTATGGACAAAATATAATTATTTGGTTTTGCAGAAGACCGGAAGTGACGATAAGCGGAAGAGCAATCCGTGTGCTTAAGGTAGTACTCCAGAATTAACATTGGTGTCTGTTCTTTCAGAGACGTGAAAGAAATTTTCCTCTACGTCTCTGGTTCTTTGAATAAGTTGACAGCAATCCTTTATAACATTTTGCTTACCTAAAGGATTACAAGCGAGGTGGAGAGAGGGGATCAAAGATGAGTAGGGGTTGGGGGTGGGGACTGATAGTGCATGCAAGGAGGACTATGTTTTCTATTACTCACAAGTGTTCTGTTTTTGAGTCACAATTACTGTGTTCTTGATCGCTTTGAACTTCATCATTATTAGGCGGAAAGACAGGACACAAGTGATTATAAAGCTGAGCCAAGAGTATTAATCTCCTGTTCGCGTGAACATATTCATTATTACTTTTTAAGATTTACTGTTTCCACGGAAAATTGTTATCCTGAGCTTATAAAGCCACTATGCAATTGCAAACTTGTTTCTTTATTTAATTCTCTTCAACTTATTTGAATAGGGGTGGGGCCGGAATTCGCAAGTCTATATTTTTCGTTTTTGACAGGTCTCTTTTAATTCCGAAATATTGTTTCAAAACATTTCTCATTGTTTGATAGAAGATTGTGAATAAAGACGTGTCTATGAATTCCTGCAGAACACAATATAGACAGAGTTCCTTCCTTCCTAGACCCCTGCAGGACTGGAACTTGTTCCTGATAGAGATTGTTTTAGACTTGCACCCTGATACGTTCGTGTCAGAATGTTATGCTCCCATCGTCCTTAGCTCATATTCAAGATGGGGGTGGGATGGGACTCGGAGGCGGGAAGGGAGGCTGGTATGGCGTTAGGTGAGCTCCCCACCCCTTTTTTTTTTTTTTTTTTTTTTTTTTTTTCCTTTCCCGTGCTGACTGTGTCTCTGGCCAGGTCTGCAGCTGCTCGCTGTACCCAGGCCAGGTCCTAAGGTTAGATCTACTAAACCACAGCACAAAGCTAAAAAATATACAGAATCATTAGCCCATCAATGGTGACTGTTTCTCTCACTGATAGCGGCTGCTCAATGTAAGAAGTTTCTTGAACATGTTCAGTTTACAAAAAGTTCTTTATAGGTATATGCATTTGTGGTGTGTATTGCACCGTTTGTGGTCACATGGGGATTCACATGACCCAAACACATCGGCAGACGGACGGGTTTAAAACAGTCTACAGAAATCTCTTACAGTCAACTAATAATGATAAAAATGTGTCCGTTTCTGATTGCGATTGTTACTGTACTATTTACTGTGGGGACGCAGTCGCAAAAAAATTGAGTTTCAAGCTTTTGATGCCTCGGAACCATTGGTGCGCTTTAAAAAAACCGATTCAGGCAAACACGAAGGAAAGGTAAGTTTTTAAGTTGCGATTTTACCTTGCTTTCAGTTTAATATTTTCACTCCACTTAATTCATTCCGCCCCCATCCTTCCTTCTGTGGTTTCGAAAGACAAATAGTTACATGGGAACAAATTAAATGTTTACTACTCCAAACGTTTCTGGTCGTACGTGAAGAACAAGAAACAAGAAGCCGAGGGAGTGGACAAGCAGGGCTTTCTGAGGAGCAATAGTAAGAATAAGGCAGAGATCCTGGGCGATCAGTTCCAGTCTGTTTTCACACAAGAAAATACTACCAGTATCCCAGACAAAGGACCAAGTCCTTATCCTGATATGCCCCCAATACAAGTCAACGAAGCTGGCTGGCGTTAAGAAACTCCTTCTAAATCTCCAGCCATGCAAAGCCACGGGACCAGACAACATCCCATTTTTCGTCCTAAAAACCACAGCTTCAGAAACTGTCTCCTCTCCTCACTAAACTCTTCCAACTCTCTCTCGGCACTGAACAAGTTCCGTCCGATTGGAAACAGGCCAACATTGTCCCTATATTAAAAAAGTGTGATCGAAGCCTGCCAGCTAACTACAGACCAGTGTCTCTGACTTCTATCATGTGTAAAGTGCTAGAACACATTGTACACAGCAACATAATGGATATTTTTTTTACCTCCACCAAGTTCTCACTGACTGTCAACATGGCTTCCGCCAACAATGCTCCTGCGAGACACAGTTGACTGTCACTCTCCCAGGGTGCGCAAGTAGATGTAGTGTGCTCCTAGATTTCTCCAAGGCCTTCGACGAGGTCCCTCACCAATGCTTGCTGCGGAAACTGCACTACTATGGAGTTCGGAACAACACCCTTGGCTGGATCCAGTCATTCCTCTTCGGCAGAACGCAGCAAGTGGTACTCGGAAGGCGTACATTCATCTCCTGCCCCCGTCCTCTCCGGTGTCCCCCAAGGCACTGGCTTGGGTCCACTTCTTTTCCTAGCATACATAAATGACCTTCCTGATGTAGCCAAAGGACTCCAACACCTGGCTGTTCGCAGATGACGCTCTCCTCTATAGGAATGTCTGCAGTGCCAAGGATCAGTCCTTGCTGCAAGCTGATCTTGATCGCCTGGCAGATTGGGAAGACACTTGGCAGATGAAATTCAATGCAGGAAAGTGTAACTCACTCCACATCTCGCCAGGCAGACACCTTTCCTTCCACTCTGCATATACACTTCATGAACAAACCCTGGAAGCAGTATCCTCAGCCAAATACTTAGGAGTAACCATGACAAAGGACCTATCCTGGACCAAGCACGTGGAAACGGTGGCAGCCAAAGGGAACAGGGCAGTGGGTTTTCTCCACAGAAACTTAAGAGACTGCACCGCTGAGGTTCGCAAAGCCACCTACATGACCATGGTTCGTCCTACATTAGAATACACTTCCACTGTCTGGGACCCTCACAAAAGACAAGACATTGACCCTCTGGAAAAGGTCCAGAGAAGAGCAGCTCGCTATGCCTGCAACTGCTATTTTGAACGCACACCAGGCACTGTCACTGATCTTCTCCGGAAATTCCAATGGGATAGCCTTGAAACCAGAAGGCACCATAACAGTCTGGGAATGCTGTACCGCATCGAGAATGGGCTGGTAGATATTCCCCCTCCATGCTCTACCGTCCTTCTCATTCCAGGGCCTGCAGAAGGAATAGTGCTCGCATTTTCCAGGAGCACTCAAAACACCCAGCTCTGCACAACTCCTTCGTCCCGAACAGTGAGGGAGTGGAATAAACTTCCTAGTGAGACCACTACAGCCCCAACATTAGTGGCATTCTTCAGCCGTCTGCGCTGCAGCTCCAGTGACCTGCAGCCCCCCAAGGCTGGCCACTAGTGGAAATCCACAATAGATTTGAACATGTATATAGTTTTAAATCCTGTTTTTACTCAAAAAGCCATCCAGCCGGCCGGCACTCACCTAAACAGCAGAGCCTACAACGCCAATTTGGCCCGGCTCTAGACAAGAAAGAAGAAGAAGAAGAAATGTTTCACAGAATCGATCAATATATGCAGCCCTTTTTTTCCGCTTGAACAGTGAGAGATGTGAACAGCCACAACGGGGAGACAGTATTTACACTACAAGTAGTACTTGACTTGACTTGAGGGCGTAATAAGCCTTGCGGCTTTTTAGATGCCCTAGTCTTTCTTGTTTTCTTTAGATATCTTTTTTTAGTATGGATTGCGCATTTTCATTTTTTCGTGACAATGGTCACGCATCATTTTTGAACTTTTTGCCCATAATACCTTTTTTTTTTCCAGGTCTTTAAATAGATAAATGTTGTTTTTTTTTTTTTTTTTTTTTCCAGTTTTTGCTACTTTTGTTAATTTGTTCCAACTAGGAGCAATCCTAGTAAATCAGTAGAAGACAGATTGCTGTACTGTGGAAAAAAGACCCCCAAAAAAAACAAAACAAAACAAAACAAAACAAAACAAAATAAAACAGGTGTGAGAGGGGATGGGGAAGACTGTGTTAGCATATGATTTATTTGCCTTCATCTGCCAGGATCTGGCAATGGTGATGGCCTGAATACTCTGCAGACAGGAGTGGGGGATATGGCAATAGCCCCCATGGGAAGGAAAACCATGGAGTTGCGAGAATACATTTCTTTTTCTTTCTTCTTCTTTCTTTCTTTTTCTTTTTTGTTTTAAAGTAGTGATTGTGGTACATTATCACTGAGTTCGGTCCATTTGGCGTTAGTGTCATTGAATGCTGAGATGGTTGCTGGCACAGCTATCAGCTGAAGCATATCAAGATACCCTCCATCCCCCTCCCCTTGTCCACCCTGCTCACTGTCCCTCCAGTTCCCCTTACCCTCCCCTCTCTCCTCCCTCCTTTGACCTACTGCTATATGCTGTACATATGCAGTTGGTTTTCAGCAGGTAAGATGCAGCGCTCAAAACTGACACTAACTAGTGCAAGGTGAAAAGAGAAAACTGCTATTGTGTGCATCAGTATATAAATACTGGGCCAATACCTAATCCATGTATGGTGATGCCCCATACATATATGTATTAGAGAGAGAGAGAAAGAGAATGAATGAATGAAATGAGAGAGACTTTACAGAGAGAGACAGGCAAGTGTTGAGAGTTGCAGTCTCATAAAACAAAAAAAAATCATATTGGTTTTATATGATGGCCAGCCAGCCATGTCAAATTCTCTAAATAGTTTTATCAACAGCTGTGTTCACTGATTTTGAATTGTATTACCAGGTGTGAATAATTATTAAGTTTATTGCAGTCATACACTACAGGTTGTTTGCATGTCTGTCATACATCATTTCATGTTCTGAACTTTGCATGATTTTTGCTGTTAAGTTTCAGGCATTTTCATGATTCATTCTTTCTTTTATCCAGTATCCTAACCTTATGTATGAAAGAGAGAGAGAGAGAGAGAGAGAGAGAGAGAGAGAGTGTGTGTGTGTGTGTGTGTGTGTGTGTGTGTGTGTGTGTGTACACATATGTGCAAGTGCGCATGCACACCAGTACTTCAGTATACTCTGACATGTAGCTATTCATAAGATGAGAATCTAAATGCTAATGCAGACATTGATATATTATGAAACTAGCATTGTAAGTAATAAAAATAAAATGGAATTACATAATGTGCAGTTGCCAGATTAAATTTTAAAAAATGACTAAATCACATGTTAGATTACAAATATATAGGCTCTCCGCTCTCAATGTATATAGGCTCTCTGCTCTGAATCTTGATGAACCATTTGCTTTTTGTTTCAAATAATTTTATTTGCTTGTATCTGTTTTCATGCCAACTTTAGTGGTAAACTTGTCTGTAATGAGTTGTGTATCCAGATAAGTAAGATGAGAATTTGTTCCTGATTATTTACTTCTGTTCTGGCAGTGAGCCTCAAGCAGAGACACTGGCAGATGTGTTGCTGTCGCTGAGTGATGATGTGCCCATGGGGAACCTGACGGATACCTGTCGTTCCATCATGCAGCACCTGGCTGAACAGGGAGGCGACTTCACACACGTTGCCTGCTGGGCCACGCCCGACCGTTCCGCATGTGTGAGAAGTGCATCGTCCACTACACTCACTTCACCAACCTGTATGAGGACCTCCTTGTGAGTATTGCATAGAAGTTTTTCCCCCAAAGAAAGCATCTTTATTCAAGATACTTAATACAACATAGATAAGTAAAGATATAATCAACTCATAAATCATATTTATAGCACAAATTTACATACGGAGGACAACAGGTTAGAATGTAATTGAGAGAGAGAGATAGAGAGGCACTGAAACTGACACCGACACAATTTCATTACCATTAGCATAAAGCCCTGTTGGCAAAGGGATATCATGAGTAATATCTAGCAACAGTGCACACAGCAGTGACTAAAAAAGAAAAAATGAAGAGAGAGAGAGGGAGAGAGTATGAGCCAAGCCAAAGTGTATCATAGAAATTTAGATATTTTGGTTTTTTAAGGGTTACAATTTCCGCTGGGGCTGTGCTGAACGACATCATAACAGTTCTATAGGGCAAGAGTCACAGAGGAATTTTCGTGGTGGGTTAGAGGGGCCCATGAGGGGCTTTTGGTCAGTTGGTTAGAGTGTCTGCCTGCAGATCTGATGGTTGTGAGTTTGAACCACTCATAAGGTTGGATTTTCTCAGCTTGAAAATCATCTCTGTCCACCCAGTCAGCAGTGAATGGGTACCTGATTCACTTCAGGGAAGGTTAATGGTGGCAGAAGGAGAGGGGTGGGTGCTGTCCCTTGTTATGCCATGTCTTTGACATGGTGAACCTCTGATAGTGTGCTGCCCCTACCGCCAATAGGCCTTCGGAACTTTTGATTTTTGTTTGTTTTTGTTTTTTGTTTTTTGGAGGGACGGAATCTTTCTTTTCTTTGGGGCCAAGACAGTAGATAAAGGTAGAAAGCAAAAGTCACCCTCAAAGGTGGCAGTGGGACCCAGAGAAGTACTGTCCTCAAATGCAGAACCAACCACCCAGGACCAATCCTGCACCACCCTCTGAAGCCTGTACTATGTGGGCAGGGTGCTGGCACAGACAGAGCATTCCATAAAGATGTCAAGCGACAGAACTTCTGCGTTGCAAAATGCCTTTGTATGATGGACACTGGATGCAACACAAAAAACCCCCCAATGGAAACATCTCCATGGGTATCCTAGCCCCATATATATTTCATGGCTGTAGAGCCCACTAGTAAAAGATGCCACTATCAAGCAAACCACTGTACACATTCCACAGTGACACTTATTGTTGTTTCACTGATAATGAAACCAGCACAACTACAGACAGTCACACAGACATGGTGTTTAGTGCTTTTGAGAGAGGATCCTGGATTGCAGTCTCTCTCCTTTCGTCAAAAGGACTTCCCCTGTGGTCTGTGGGTCTTCCCTCACCCTCACTGGAACTTTTCCTAGAGTCAGCAAGAAATCTTTGAAGGGGAATTGTTTTTATTCTAGGATCTTTATGGGAAGGTTTCACTGTTTTCATTTGCTCCTGAAAATTGGATCTGGCAATTCAGTTTATGGTTTCAATTGCCTAGATAAATATAATGTATTATTTTTGTGTGTGCATTATGACATAATACCTGTTCCAATTTAGCTTCTGGTTCCAGGAAAATAAAAACGGCCCCTGGGACTAGCAACTCAAAAAAATTTGGTATTCTACTTTAACAAAACAAATTTCTTCCAAAAATAGTATGAAATATTGTTATCTGAAACCTTGCCATGCCCAATCAGCGTTGTTGGCAAGGTGTAGTTGGCCACAGGACCCCTTTTAACCCCTAAGATTCTCTCTCTTCTGTGTCTGTCTGGATCTGCTCACAAGTCTTGGATCAGTGCAGACTGGGACACCTGAAAGGTATACTGTATGGGCTCTTCCCTGTGTTAGAGATCTTAACAAGTAAATGAGGACCCACCCCCAGCCACCAGCCCGGACAGCTTGAAGCCACCACGTTGTACTCTGGTTCATGAAGTAGATGAACTTTGGTGACAGAAGTATCAAGGGGATGAAGCCATGTTAATCTTTCATGTGCAGGATGATGAGCGATGTGCCCCGGCGCTGTTGCTGGCCGATAGAATGCAGGTGCTGACAACCGTCTACTCTACCTTCACTGCCACCTGGTCAGACGCATACTGTCTGCGTGAGTACATACTACACAACACAGTCCACAACACCTTCACTGCCACCTGGTCAGACGCATACTGTCTGCGTGAGTACACACTACACAACACAGTCCACAACACCTTCACTGCCACTTGGTCAGATGGGTACTGTCTGCGTGAGTACACACTACACACAACACAGTCCACAACACCTTCACTGCCACCTGGTCATATGCATACTGTCTGCGTGAGTACACACTACACAACACAACTCACAACACCTTCACTGCCACCTGGTCAGATGCATACTATCTGCATGAGTGCACACTACACAACACAGTCCACAACACCTTCACTGCCACCTGGTCATATGCATACTGTCTGCGTGAGTACACACTACACTACACAACTCACAACACTTTCACTGCACCTGGTCAGATGCATACTATCTGCGTGAGTACACACTACACAACACAGTCCACAACACCTTCACTGCCACCTGGTCATATGCATACTGTCTGCGTGAGTACACACTACACAACTCACAACACCTTCACTGCCACCTGGTCAGATGCATACTGTCTGTGTGTGAGTACACACGACACAATACAGTCCACAACACCTTCACTGCCACCTGGTCAGATGCATACTGTCTGCGTGAGTACACACTACACAACACATTCACTACACCTTCACTGCCACCTGGTCAGATGCATACTGTGTGCGTGAGTACACACTACACAACACAGTCCATAACACCTTCACTGCCACCTGGTCAGATGTATACTGTCTGTGTGAGTACACACTTCACAACACAACTCACAAAACCTTCACTGCCACCTGGTCATATGCATACTGTCTGTGTGAGTTCACATTACACACCACAATAATCTGCAACACCATCACTGTCATGATGGCTGACACATATTGTCTCTTTGAGCCACATTACACAATGCAAAACAATCCACATCTTCAATGCCACCTGGACGCAGGCTGTCTATGTGAGTTCATAGTACACAGCACAATACACACCACCTTCTCTACCACCTGGCCTGAAGCAGACTGTCTGCGTGAGTTCACAAAACATAACACAATCCACAACACCATCACTGCCAACTGGTCTGACGCAGCCAGTCTGCTTGAGTTCACACTACACAATATGATATAATCCAGTTTTCGCAACTTTGTCTCTGCTCTAAATTCAGCTGTGCAAAGTGTACCTGATTTTCTCATAAACTTTCATGAATGGGTGTTCATCATGTAAGCACTGGTGTGTTGCGTGTACGTAGTGTTAGGATTTATGTGATCTTTAAAGATTTGGGAAAACTGATCTGGCATTGTAAAGGCTTTTTCTAAACAGGGAAAAGTAGAAAAGGCCTCTAAAATTTGGGAAATTTGACAAGCTGCTGGCACATCACTGTGAAAATTGTAATACAGAAATGTACTTCTGAGTTAAAAATAAACAAGATTGAATTAAAAGTCTGTTTGGTCTTTTCATTCTCTGTTTGCTTTTGTTTGTTAATTACTATCAGAAGTTTAGAGTTGTTTCCCTTCATTAAATTCTATGTTCCTATTTCTGGCCATATGGCAGTAAGCTACAAAGAATCAGTGGTGCCTAGAATGTGTTAAATTAGTGACGTTTGACTTGAAAATAGAAGAACTCAATTCTGGATCAGGAAAGATGTTTGCAGTGAGGTAACACTTTTTGCTTCCTCTCAAACAAAAACCAGAAATACCGGGCAGATGGCGAAAGGAGCATTTTCACATCTGAACCCTGTGTGCTATGGAAGAATTTCCTTATGAATGCTTATTATGAATCCTTTAAAAGGTGCTTGAATGGTCTTGGCCCGTTATTTCGGAAAGTGTTGAGGAACCCTAGAATGTAGGGTAAACCCAGTGATACTGTTGGGACTCTTGAAGTCAATCATGTTAACCCAGATTTGACCTTGTTCATGCTGGAGAGTGTACTCCATCCACTGGCATTTACAAATTATCACCCCTGTGTTTTCCAGTATGCTATGACAGTGTGGAGGAGAACACAACAACAGGGGATGTGACTTATAACTACACGGCTGACACACTGCTGTTTCAAGAAATGCATGCCAATGTGACGCATTGCTTTAATGATTCTGATATGGTAAGTTGGTTGGTTTGAGTTCTGTCTTGTAGGTTCAGCCCAACATTACTTTAGTTTGCATCAAATTTTCACTGTGTTATGATAGTTAATTTTCCAAAGTGCATAGTTTTCTTGCCTGTCAGTTGGTTGCTATAGTGTTGTGAATGGAATGGTGCAAAGAGGGTCTGTCCACTTTTGTGTGTGTGTGTGTGTGTGTGTGTGTGTGTGTGTGTGTGCGTGTGTGTGTGTGTGTGTGTGTTACTTTGTAAGTGTGTTTACATGCATGTATACATGTGTATGTGTGTGGTTTGGGATGTATGCGTTAGAGAGCTAATGAGGTTGTGCTGCGTGTCTGAACTGGTAACATGCATACACCCATGCACATTCATCCTCACATACACAAAACACACACACACACACACACACACACACACACACACACACACACACACACACACACACACACACACACACAACCACGCACAACCACACACACACAGCACGTTTGACACAAACTGAACACGGTATCATCACTTTTGATACAAACTGAACATAACACCAGCATGTTTGACACCAACTCACCATCATCATTCATGTAGAGGAAACATGAAATTGAAGTCGCCACCAGAGTAGGGCATGAGGGGCTACAACAGCTGGCTTTTTTCTTATTAAAAAAAAATTTTACTTTCTGTTAGTTTTGGCCTGATAGGACATTTCCATGACTTCTGGGGAAGGGGGTGAGGAGGGGAAACTTTGGGGGGGGGGGGGGGGATGGGGGAGGGAGGGACATGAGAGCACATGAGGAAGAAAGTCAAGTTTAAAAACTTCAAGAATTTTACTGCTTTTGAAGTGATTTGCTTTAGAAAAGATCTAGGCAGACTATAAGCAAGCCAAACGATGTTTCAGGTTGACGACTTGGGGAAAAACGCAGTGTGCAAGAACTGTCGGAGCATGTACCGAGAGATGAATGACAAGTTTTCTGCCATGAAAGGAGACAGTGGCGGCCACATCTGCATGGACCTGGTGGACATGGTGTGTATCTGCGTGTTCAGCCAGTTTCTCTTGTCCGTTGCTCACTTTTGTGCTCGCTTTCTGACACTTGACTGGTCCGACCATGTACGTAAGCAATCACAACAGCAAATGTTTACCTAGCATTTTTGAGTTGATCATGTTCAATTTTTCAGTCATTCACTCTCTCACCAGTACGATGATTGCTACAGCATGTACAGTTTAACTCGGCAGCTAACCCAGTATCTCTGTACGCTAAAAAAAAAGGATACTGACTACACATTTATTAAGAAAAGTAGAACAATGTCTTTGACCTCCGTCTGAATTTTTGGCAGTTAACTAACCTTCATCAGGAACTGCAGCAGGGACGTCAGTCAGCAGGTCACCCCAACGTTGCACAGGTTTC
Organism: Conus betulinus; assembly: GCA_016801955.1. Lineage (NCBI taxonomy): Eukaryota > Metazoa > Mollusca > Gastropoda > Neogastropoda > Conidae > Conus > Conus betulinus. Next base: position 37,961 of record JADBJO010015517.1, read on the forward strand.
AGGTTGTGTCTTACTGTCACAATTTTGTGCAGGGAGTCATTTTGCAGATTTTTCAGAACCTTGGAATGCAACCCAAGATGTGAATTGATCGATATAACTGTCTTAGTACCTGATGAAAAGGGCTGATTGCTGAAAATTCAAGCAAATTAGGAGATGTTGTAAAATAGGAGAAATGAAGTACAATGCATAGTGTTAATATTTAGATGAACTGGTGGTCCTAAAGAAGAAACGGTTCTATGCCGGCTGCACACCGGCCATTCATATTTTTACTCATTCATATCTTTTAAAGAGTGAAGAAGCTCCATGGTGCATTCAGTATCATGTGCCACTCTCAATGAAACATGTTCTTTTACATTGTTGGGATTTGCATGATGTGAGACACAAACATTTTACAGCAGATTCCATGAAAACCTTGTTCAGAGATGTTCCGCCTGACAAGATCTTTGAGTTCTTGAAAGAGATTAACATTTTTCATCGGATCTGTGATTTTACAGTGGAAAGATTTTTAAACAAAATTTCGGATGGGTTTTGAGAAGATGTATTTTAAACAATTGTGTGAATGAATGACTTGTGAGTTGATTTTAACGTGGTGACAGCCCTGATATGGCCCTTTGTGGTCAGCTGCGCTAAAAGCAACATTACCTTACCTTACCTTGCTCCAAACTGAAAGTGTGGGTTGTGATGCAGATGAAGATATAAACAAACAGGTTAACCATGAAGTGACAACACTGAGATTACCTGTGCTGAACAAAGTCAGTTTGCCTCATGATAAAAATGAACTTACATACATACAGATAAAACATGAAGTGTTAACATGAAGATCCCATTGCTGAACAATGTCAGTTGGCTTTGTGCTGCAGATGAACTACACGCGGCTCATGTGGTCCAGCAAGTACAACTGCACTCGACCGCGTCCTGATGCTTCCATCGTCATCGCCATCTCCGTCATCCTCTTCATCATCACTATCCTTCTGTACCTGGTCAGCAAGTTCATTGCCAAGATACGGGATGCCTCAGATCTTTAAGGGTGAGAGAAGTGTGTTGGCATTTCTTTGTACTGGTCGTCTGCAAAACACACACACACACACATATAGTACACACACGCGCACAGTACACACAGTTTCTAAAGTGACTGACAATAATATTAACAATAAATCGAGCTTATATAGCGCTCTTCAAAGAGAGATAAAGACATCCTCAGAGCGCTTCACAATACAGGAAAATTTCCATACATTGCACAATGTTGAGAAAAAAGGCAGGCATCAAAACAGTAGGTCACAAAACAAGCACTAAAACAGAGGCACAAGCCACACCCCCCCCCCCCACACCACCATCTTCTTTCCCATCCCCCCCCAACCTCCCCCCCCACCCAACCCCCCACCCCCCCCACACACACTACAAACATGACATTTTATGAACAGCGCTTGACAAGAATTTGGGAATAGAAGAAAAGAACCATCCCCCATCCCCACACCCACATCCACCCACCCACCCACCCACTCACCTCCAGTTTTGTGAACACTGCACGGGTACAATTTAAAACATGCAGAAGGGAGCACCCACACACACAGACACACACACAGACACACCACCACACACACACACACACACACTCACACACACACATGCACACATGCACACACACACATGTGCACATGCACATACATCCCTTTCTCTCTCACTGTTGAAAGCAATATTTTTTTATGAAAACAAAGTCGTTCACTTGCCTGTGGGTCTCTATAACCTGGAGAGCAATGCTGCTAGGGCCTATGAGTGCAGCTCACCATTCCAACTCATCTCTGCAGCAGACCTCTGACACGTGTCAGTCAGCACACACCTCTTTTGACCTTGACTCGTGGTAAGCCATCTGGGCTTGCAGTTCTTTCATTATGTCATAGCTGTTAGCCCTATAACGCCTCTCTCACTGTGTGAGTCAGTCACTGAAAGTTGGCCCACAGCCAGCAACACTAAGCTTGTTGAAGGGCCTGTGTGTGTGTGTGTGTGTGTGTGTGTGTGTGTGTGTGCGCGCGCGAGACGAGACGCACTCTTCAGCCACTTGGCATGTGTCCAACAGTCAACCACTGTGAAAATTCGGTCAAGCTCTCCCTTTCACTTGGGGTCTAATGTTAGCTGCTCACAATCTGGGTGTTCTTTATCTGAATCAGGATCAACTGACCGTGTTTTCAAAATTTCTAGCACCTGATCTGTGGTAAATGTACGGCAAGGCTGGTTACATGAAGCGTTTGGTTGTGACGTCATAGTGAATGGAAAAATAATCAGAATAAATTGATAAAGAACGCTTAACTGAACAGTGCTCTGACGTAGCAAATGGCTGTGTGCACAGGTCAGGGAATCATCCAACTATGACATTCCTTTCTGGCTTTCTGTCTCATCAGATTAGAGACTGAGAATATCGGGAGTTAGGTAACCCTAGTTGGTCGCCTTTCGATGACATGCGGTGAGAGCCACATTGTCACCAAATGGTGACATTGGCAGCATAAGGGTTAATCCTGTGCATAAGGCCATCCCAAATTTATAATGAATTAATCCACAGAACCGATGCCTTTTCTGGATGTTTTGATGAAGCCTAGGAACAGCCTGCGACATGCAGATCTACACACCAAACTGACACTCATAGTCTTTTCTGTGCCAGTCAGCGCATCCTCGGCACTGCGAGAAAAATATAATCCTTCAGCCAGTTCATAAGATGGTGAACTATTTTGCTGCTCAAAAGAGTATTTCATAACAATTTCACAGATACGTAGATCGATACATAGATAGATACGAGGAGAGAGAAGGGGGAAGATATGAAAGACAGATAGATAGATATGGGGAGAGAGAGGGGCAAGCCATATTAGCCAAATATCATAGTTTCTGCCCACTCCCAGTGGTTAACTCTTGATGCATACTTGCCAGATTACAACATTATAAAAACAAACAGAACCAAAAAAAGAACCACACATACAGCAACAATGATAATAACAACAGTACATTATGAATTGTTATCAGAGAAAAAAAAAGATGAACACACTCTACACCATAAGACAGGTGAATGGCCCACAATATAGTTTGAGTTGTGAAAGATGAAAAAAATAATGAAGCATGACTCATTCTAGACAACCAACAAAATAGCTTGTAACAATGGCCACCATACAAGAATATGTATGGTTGTTTCTGTGTGTACTTCGATATAATTTTTATTGTGTTAAGTGGTGTTTCTGTGTGTTCTTCAAGTATCATCATGTTAAGTGTTGTATTTGGGTGTTCATCAAGCATCATATTTGCTGATAAATGTTTGGTGTTTCTGTGTGTTCTTCAAGTATCAGCATGTTAAGTGTTTTATTTGGGTGTTCATCAAGCATCATATTTGCTGATTAAATGTTCTTTTCTGTGTTGTCTTCAGATATCGTTGTTACTGTGTTAACTGTTTGTTTCTCTGTTGTCTTCAAGTATCATCATTGCTGTATCAAGTGTTGTTTCTGTTGTTTGTTCAAGTATTATTTTAACTGTCTTAACTGTTTTTTTGCATTGTCTTCAAGTGTCATTGTTATTATGTAAATTGTTTCTGTATTGTCTTCAGATACCATCATGACTGTGTTAAGTGTTGTTTCTGTATTGTCTCCAAGTGTCAGTGTTACTTTGTTAACTGTTGTTTCTGTAGAGTCTTCAGGTACCATCGTTGATGTGTTAAGTGCTGTTTCTGTGCTGTCTTCGAGTAGCATTGTTACTATGTTGATTGTTCTTTCTGTGCTATCTTCAAGTACCAATTTGCCACATGGCCTAGTTTGTTTGGCCACCAGAGTCAGGAATAGCTTAAGTCATGTACAGAGCTTGAAGTTTCAAGTAAGAGTTCATGGAAAAAAGATCAGTGTTCAATGATGATCTTCTAGAAGACTGGCTGTCAGCATAAACCAGTCTTTGTCAACACTGTGTGTCACTATAAACCAGTCTTCGTTGACACTGTTGGTCACTGTAAACCAGTCTTTGTTGGCACTGTTAGTCACTATAAACCAGTCTTATGTTGACACTGTCAGTCACTATAAACCAGTCTTTGTTGACACTGTTTGTCACTTAAGACTTTTGCATTTCAGCCAAGCGAATGACGACGGGATCAGGTCGATACGGCGCAATTGGCAATGAGGAGGTGGAGACGAGTCTCCCACGCTTTGCCACCAACTCTCCCTCTTACTCCACATCTGTGGAGCGCCGTCGCATTGACAGCAACAGAGATGTGGATGGGAACGGATATCCCAGATCATGAAGAATGAAAAAAGAAGCAAAAGTGGGTGTTATGATTGACGTGACAGGTATGCATGTTTATTTGTGTGTATGTGGGCGACTTGCTGATGTCTGCCTGTTTGTTAGATGTCTATATCAGTCATTCTCTCTCTCTCTGTCTCTTTCTCTCTTGCTCTCTACTTGTTTGGTTTGGTTTTCTGGGTAAAAATGTTTGTAAGCAATGATCTCGTCAGTCTGAATGCTTTGCTGAAGCTTCCCACGTGCTTTAAAGAAGCTTTCCATATATTGATCACAGAGTTGTCAGTTGCTGATATAACATTACAGCTAGTTTGTTTAATGGCAAAGTCCTCTGACAAAAGGAGAGGGAGAGGGTTGGGGTGGGGGGCTGGGATTGAGGTGAAGAAGCAGAGGAAGAAAGTATTGGGCGAAGGAGAGAGGAAGATTGTCAAGGTATCAAATTGGGTGAGTGTGGGCATGCTGTTAACACCTCTGTAATGTAATTGAAAATGCAACGTGGAATTGCGTTGTATGAGATTTAGGATTTTTACCTATTGATGAATGGTGGCATGGGACTCTCAAATATGGAATGGTAATGGTAATAATGGCGATGATGATGATGCTTATTGTTTATTTATGAATTCATAAAACAGCCAAGAAATTGTTTGTGTGTTTCAGAACTTGGTGCGGTAACTGACATTCCTGATGAGAGTGTTTGGGAAAATTTGCTGAAAAAGTTTGTGTATTTTGTGAGTAAGTGAAAAGAGAGAAAAATTTTGAATCTCAGACTTTAATTCATACATGCCTGTGTGTGGAACATCCACACACACACACACACACACACAAACACACACACACACACACACACACACACACGCACACACACACACACGCATCAAAACAGCTAGACAGGTACCAGCTAAAATAATATTGAATGAGTATAACTCAGGGGGTACTTTTTTCTTGATGGTGTGTGTATATATATTATGAAATCATTCAAAGATGTTGAATATCAGAGATATGTGCATTTCAAAGTGTGCACCTGAAAGCCTTTTTGTTTGTGCATTTGTGATTACTTGAAGAGATGGCTGTTCTGTGTGTGCGGTTGTACTGTTTAAGGTCAAGTACGTCTCATGTAGTGGATGGAATGTTCGAAGTGCATGCCCCCATAGCCAACAATCAGTACACAATGAAACCACCTAGAAATTATATCATACAAAATGCCAGTGGTGCCATGCCACAGTAGGATGGTCCTGTCCATTACTGTTCTCCTTGAGGCCTTTTGATCGTTCCTTTTGATAGTTCTTTGTACAGTGTCGGCA
>JADBJO010015518.1:0-40000 GCA_016801955.1 Conus betulinus
GTCCGGGAGTGGTCTGAGGTCTGTTATTACAACACAGCATAGAACGGACGACCAAAAATACCACGAGAAACGATAAGGCACTCTTAGGAAATGTATGCAGCAAACGGTAGCGCTTCATTTTAAACAAAAGGCTAAACCAGTGGACTGAAAATAGAACAATTTAAATGACAGCCAGTCTGGTTTCCGAAAACAACATAGCACCATCAATCAATTTATTCACTCTTTTTCGGCCTGGATTCGGAAACAATTCTTAGGATCATAGAAAGTTTGTGTGTAGCTTTTATTGACTGCAGAAAAGCATTCGATCTGGTGAGTGGACTTAAGCTCTGGACCATATTAAGGAAACATGGTATAAATGGCGAAATGTACAGAGCCATGCAAAGCATGTGCAGAGTAATCCAAGCTAAGGTTCGTTTGTGGTGGTGAGTGACAGACTCATTTCTATGCCTCAGGGGTCTGAAACAAGGGGAAATGTGTGGTCCTATTTTGTTTTCATTCTTATTAACGAACTTGCAGAGGAGATCAACAAATTTGGCAGACATGGCGTCATATTGGCATCTGCTTCTGTTTGTAGTTTCCAAAACCAGTTACATATTTTGCACAAGGTTGCAATGAAACTAGACCTGGATGTTAACGTCGATAAAACAAGCATAATTATATTTTAGAAATGGAAGACAAGTTGCTGCGAAAAAGCAGTAGTAAGATTATGGTAATAATCTAAGGAATTGCTTAACATGTATAAGTACCTTGGTATCTACCTCTATATTCGCTAGTCGTTCTCGCATGCTTTGAATTATATCATTTACCGTGCGAAAAAAAGTGAGTACATGTATTTTCCGATTACTCTTGTCGCTAGGAGGGAGGGAGTGTCTTAATATTCTTTAAGCTTTTTATACGCCAATCAGGCCCATGCTCAGCTATGGTGCAGAGGTGTGTGGGGCATTGGATATGATCTAACAGCCATTTGAGAGAGTGTCACTCGTTTGCAGTAAAAAGATTTTTGACGTTCCGTTTTTAAAAACACCTGATCTCATGGTCTATGGTGAAACAGGTCGTTACCCATTATACATTAGCTTATTCGTAAAGTATATGAAATAACTGAATACGTGTAGTAAAAAATGTTTCGCCACCGGTTGTCATTTTAAAACTTACAAAACATAATTTGTATATCTTTATGAACCAAATAGAAAAACATGGGCCGTCCATCTGTCTGTCACCACTGTATCAGTATGGCTTTGAAGAAGTTTGGGAAATCAAGGAGTAGACGATGAGAAACATTTTTAAGCCGAGTTTAAGGATAGACTTGTTAGCAAGGATGATGGTCAAGAAACATTAATTCAAAGTGAACGATATTCTTTCAATAGCACATTCAAATCTGTCCTTATCTCTAGCATCATATCTGAATCAGCTGAAACATATTCAGGGTTAGAACACTTTTCATTCGCTTTAAGGTTAGGAGTTTCGCCTTTGAAGATCAAGAGATTACGTTCTGGAGGGAAAACACTTGTGAAAGAAGATTTGACTGGTCATTTTTTTTCGATTCCACGCAGAAACCGAGGTACTCTTCATCCTCTCTGTCCAAGATATCAGGAAATTGAGAATCGTGCATATCAAAAAAAAAAAAAGTATTCTAATAACCTTCAAGCCTTAAACTTTTTACTTCTTCCTGCAAACAATAACAAATCTATACCAATTAAACTTGCAACATACTTTTTCAGGCTTTTTGAGATTATAAATGGATTAATTGAATAATAATAGTAATATGATTTTTATCATTTATATGCCTCAGTCTTGCGTAAGTCCACTCTTGATGTGTGTCTATGGCCTAATCAATAAAAAAAGTGTCAGTGTCAGTGTCTGTCTATGTCTCTCTGTCTTCTGTCCCTCTCTGTCTCTGTCTGTCTGTCTGGTCTCTCTCTCTCTCTAACTCCTCTCTCTCTCTCTCTGAGACTCTCTGATTCCGTCATGCAGATTGTCCCACAAAACACTTGAAAAAAAGACAACGGGACGTGTGCTTAATATACAAGCACTAAAAGAACGTGATTGTAGTATGCTTTGGAAAAAAATGAAGAAATTAAGCATAATTAGGTCCGTTAAGAAGATGATAGCCTGATATCCTACACAGCATTTTGTGCCCGACTGCACAAAAAAAAACAAAAAAGAAAAGACCGGGACATGTCATGGTGGGACGTTCATAGTCCTTAATTAAATTTCCTCTTAATGAGACGTAAGCTGGGATCGTTTTTTTTTTTTCTGTCCCAACTACTGCGCCACCTCAGAGGCAGTGCACCCACGCCCGCTCATTCCGACACCACCATCCACAGCCACAGCCCAGCTGGTCCGCCGCAGCCCCGGTACTGGCAATCCACTGGGAGCAGTCAATGTCAAGTCGTCAAGAGGCAACCCACCGGAGGAGACACTGCACTGCTACCGAGTCATTTCGGTGGTGTTCAGTGGCGCCTGTTCTGATCTAACATACGCAGGACGCCACCTACTAAGCCCCCTACTGACAACGTACTCTACGCTTCCTTCCATAATATATCCCGGGCGTCAACCAGGCCCAAGAGATACAGACACTGCAGTGTTGGTCAGGAAATTGAGCAACACTCTCAGAAACGCATCCATTAAGTGGATGAAACTCGACTGTGTGGTCCCAGTCTTCCCAACTGAGTCCGCAGCAAACTCAACTTGGGTAGGAGCCGGTCGGGGCAGAAAAAAAACCCACATGACTCTGATGGGATTCGAACCCACGACCTCCCAGCGGGAGTCCGCGACGCTAACCACTCGCCACGGCGGCTGGTGTTATCTGGGATTTAGCACTCTTAAGCAGAAGGCAATTCTTTAAAACCAAACATCAACAATCAAAAAACAAAAGAATCTCCAACTGACAACACTACGTACAATTAGTCAAAATGATCTCGGACCGCTTCAAAGGAAAAGAGAACGTGACTTATTCGATTGGAATGAACGTCTTGAGTTAGGGGACCGAGGACCACCCCAGAGTGACATGAATCTTCTACAGTCTATGAATGAAAACGTCGGCCAAAAAATAGAAACTGTAAAAAAAAAAGGACACTCGAAAATGTAAAGGGGAAACGTATACAAGCTTCAGGAGGAAAATGTTCAAAAGAAGAGGGGACAGTCCAACAAAACAACACAGAAGAACGAAAGAAACCTCTCAGAATCAAAATTAGCATCAGAGAAATCTAGTGTCACTACCAGCATTCCTGAAGAACGGACATCAGCCAGCTCGGCATCAAAAGAAGCAGACCACAAAACTAGCAGAGGAATGGGACAAATTGTGCTGGTGGGAAAAGCACCAGTGAAAAAGGACAGACACTCCTAGCCTCCTTGTCGACAACCCTGGTTTCAAACTCTCTGATATTAATATTCCTCCTGCTCAATACTCCACCAACTCAATATTTCCCCCACACAATACTCCCCAAACTTGTCACAATTCACACCACCCCCCCACACACACACACACTCACACACACACATGCTGCATAGACCCCTGCCCAATATTCCCCTCGCTCGACATTCTCCCTTCTAGTTATTCCCCCTGGTGGATGCTCCCCCTGCTCAAACATTCCTCTGGTCGATCATTTCCTAACTTGTCCCTGCTCCATACTTTCCCTGCTCGACAGTCCCCCTGTCCAATATTTCCCTCTGCTTGACATTTCCCTTGCTTGTTTTTTCCAGTCCATGGCACTCTCCCTACCCACAAAGGAAACAATCCCTTGTTCTGGGGCAATGTAGATGAAAAAAGAACATCTTCTCCATCAGCTACCAGATCATACACAAGCATACATATGAACACACGCATAACAAGACATGCAGAAGAGAACTGAGAGGGCGGAATATTGAGCAGGGGGAGTATCCAGCAAGGTATATGCCCATACAGGGAGTATGAAGCTGACTCCCCCTTACTATCTCCAAACAAAAAAACAAACAAGATGCAAAGCATCTAAAACGTACTCTCAGTTTATCCTGAGAATACGCGTGAGATATTCCATAAAGAGGGGAAAAACCGTCTTGGGCTTGTGTAAGCGTTAGTAATGGCTATTCTGGTACACACCGGCCATCATCTGTGACCTACAATGAAACATACACATTTTCAGAATGATCGGCAAGAAGTTTCTGAGATTCTCCGCAAAGAAGAAAAAATCATATGGGACGTAGTAAGGGCTATGACCAGTAAACACTGAAACATCGGGCATCATCTGTAACCCATAGTGAACATACCTGCTAATTTTCACAAAGATCGGCCAAGTACTTCTGAGATATGTGCATAAAGAAGAAAAACCGTTACAGGCCGTGCAGCGTTAGTAACGGCTATAACGGTAAACTAAAACATCGGCCATTATTCGTGACCCATAATGAACATACGTGCTAATTTTACAAAAAAATCGGCCCAAGTACTTTCTGAGAATTCCATGAAGAAGAAAAACCGTTACAGGCCATTACAGCCGTTACTAACGGCCTTAAAACGGGGTAAACGAAGACATCGGGCATCATCTGTGACCCATAATGAACATACCTGCTAATCTTCGCAAAGATCGGACCGTTACAGGCCGTTACAGCCGTTAGTAACGGCTATAACGGTAAAACTAAAACATCGGGCATCATCCTTGACCCATAATGAAACATACCTACAAATTTCAATAGATCGGCCCAGTAGTTTTGTCTGGAGCGAGTGGACACACATTTTGACCACCGGGACGGACACAACGGACACACAACACACGCACACACACACACACACACACGCACACACACCACACAACACGCACAACACACACACACACAACACACACACACACTTATACACACTATACGAAATGGGAGTACAAAAAAGAAAACGCTGAACAGATCGTCACAAAAATTTATATCAAGAAAACATTAACAGGGGATTAGCTCGTAAACGAAGAGAAAAACTAGAGACCAAAATTCCGTAATCCAAATGTGGGTAGAAGATTTTTAGAAAGCCGGAAAACATCTCTTCAGGCAAGCAGCAGACCTCATCAGAAACTGTAGAGCGTAGACATCAGAGGGGGAAAAACAAAAACAGGAATGCATGAAACACGATGACTTCCAGGCCTGAGCACTCACGATCACTCGATTGCTGTTTCCACTGTGTGTGTGTGTGTGTGTAGTGTGTGTGTGTGTGTGTGTGTGTGTGTGGGTGTGTGTAGGTGTGTGTTTTTGGGTGTGTGTGTGTGTGTGTGTGTGTGTGTCGTGTGTGTGTGTGTGCGTGTTTGGGTGTATGTGTGTATGTGTGCGGTGTGGTGTATGTGTGTTTTCTGTGTGTTGTGTGCGTATGTGTGTGTGTGTAACGTGTTTGTGTGTGTGTGTGTGGGTGTGTGTGTGTGTGTGTGTGTATGTGTGTATGTGGGTTAATTGTTTGTGTGTGTGCGTGCTTGCTTGCGTGCGTGCGTGCGTGCGTGTGTGGTGTGTGTGTGTGTGTGTGTGTGTGTGTGTGTGTTCGTTCTTTCGAGTTAACGTTGTTTCACTGAAAGTGGTCTTAGACCGAAGTGGTATGGTAGTAATTACAAATGTGTGGGTGTATGTGTGTGGTGTGTGTGCGCGCGGGGGGGGGGGGGGGGGGTGCCTGCGTGCGTGCGTGCTTGTGGTGTGTGTGTGTGTGTATGTCGCGTGTGTGCTGCGCGCGCGCGCGCGCGCGTTTCTGTGCTCAAAACTATAAGAAGCGTCATATCAATAAAACTGCTCCAGTGGTCAAGTGACATTTTGTTCATTTCAAGATATTTCTTATTTTCAACATTTTATATTATGAACAAAAAGGAACAAGGGGAGCGGAGCGGGCAACCGGCAAATACCTAAACACTGATCTGCAAGCACAGCAGTGACGACAGCAAGAAGAAACCACAGTGGTAGCATGGTCGTAGGAGTTGGAGAGGGAATGGCTGTCAAAAGTGAAGGACTCCAACTGTGTCACGGGCTTTGTCTCTGCAGTATGTTGATGAATAGACTTATGAGAATGTTGATGAATAAACTGTATGAGAATGATGTCGCAATTGTGTGTGGTGTGTGTGTGTGTGTGTGTGTGTGGTGTGTGTGTGTGTGTGTGTGTGTGTGCATAAGCTGGAGTGTGTGTGAATGTTGGACATGAAGGAGTAATAAACGTTTCCATTTCTGCAATCGTACATACCAGAAAGAACGAATTTATTATCTTGTAGAAAACTGCGTCTTTAAGGTTATAACACATAGAGGGAAGTCCGAAAATGTTGAGCATAAAATCGAAAAGAAAAGCAATTGAAAAATGTTAACAGGCAAAACCATCGCACGCTTGAGCGCAAACTTTCTCCCTCTGTGTGTGTGTGGTGTGTGTGTGTGTGTGGTGTGTGTGTGTTTCTCTATGTTGAAATTTATTTTTAAATCAGGTTTTCCAACAGAATTTAAGCTTAAAAGGGCGACTGAATGTCAACTATCTATGCTTTTGAGGAATGTGTAGGCCAGTGCATTCATTTGGTAATTTTGACTAATGACAGCCTCGATATGTCCACTATTGTTTGGCTGGACTATTAGTAATACGCTGTGATCGTCCTAGGATTGAATAGGGAACAGACCAGATTCAAAAGAGTGTGAAAAACCGTGGAGCATTCACGAAATCAAACAGCAATAAATCTAGAACCGAAGAAAAAAACATTGCAAACATTTTTTTTCTTTTTCTTTAAATCCAGTCATCTGCTTTACAATAGCGTAATATTCATTTTAATTTACCTTCATGTGTTTCATGATTTCTTATTTATATTATTTATATTTATCATGCACTATTTCTGCCATTTAAAGGAAAGGGTGAACATTGAACAGATTTTGATGGTCAATCATACCTATACCCATCAAGGCATATATCACTATGTCACACATACATACATTCTTTTCAAAACAAAAGCTTGCTTCTTTTTTTCTTCTTTGAAGTGTATTTTCAACGTACTGAAAGGTGCTTGAAAGGATGGTTTGGGGAGGAGGGAAAGTAGAAGATGGAGAGATAAGAGAACTGGATGAGGAAGACGACGTTGATGAGTCATTATTAATCCTACACCGACCGCCATTGGAATACTTACGTCCTGTGTTTGAAGAAAAAAAAATAAAAAACAAAACGGTTGGTTTATTGCCTTCCATAGCCGACTTGGTTTCCTGGGTAAGATCTCTGAAGTGGACATGGTTACTGGCACTATACACATGGTATTTAATGTAAAGTACCGCTCACTATTCTCTCTCTCTCTCTTCTCTCTCTCTCTCATCTCTCTCTCTCTCTCATTGATTTTATTGATTTCATTTTATGTTTGAACAGATCCCTGCAACGTGTTTCCCGTTGCTAAGTACTGGTAGGGATATTAAAACTGAGTATGCATATGTAAGCGTATGTATGTACAGAAAAACAGCGAGCGAGCGAGAGAGAGAGGAGAGAGAGAGAGAGAGAGAGGAGAGGAGAAGAGAGAGAAGAGAGAATGCGGGGATGAAAAGAGGGCATTGAAATATAAATCTATAACCATTCGCCACCAGGATATGGGAGCCTAATATATTCGTGAAAAAAGAACCATTTTCGGTATCTATTTATCGATCGATCTGTCTATCTATCTATCTATCTCTCTATCTATCTATCTATCTATTCTATCTGTCTGTCTGTCTGGCTGCCTGTCCTGCTGTCTGCCTGCCTGCCTGCCTGTCTGTCGGCCTGCCTGTCAGCCTGTCTGCCTGTTTGTCTGTCTGCCGTCCTGTCTGCCTGATGTCTGTCTATCTGTCTGTCTGTATGTATCTGTATGTATGCATGTGTGTGCATGTGTGTGTGTGTGTGTGGTGTGTGTGTGTGTGGTGTGTGTGTGTGTGTGTGTGGTGTGTGTGTCCAGGAAATACTCTCGCCTACAAACTTTCCACAAACGAATCTGTCTCCGTATTTGTATGTATATATGTATGCATGTATTTATTTACCATATGTATGCATGTATGAATGCATGTATGTTGGGCATGAATATATGTATATTGCTAAGAAATTCTCTCCACCTGCACACTATTCACAAATGAAGAAAGCACGAAGAATAAACCATGTAAGCCTACAACTGGAGTTTCAAAACAAAATTTGAACTAAAGATACGTTTTTCACCTTGAAAATGTTGTTTGAACTTGGGGGGGGGGGGGGGGGGGGGGGGGGGGGGGGGGGATTCCCGCAGTGGCAAATTGCATAGTTCCTTCACAAATTGTTTTTACTTGCATATTTGATTTCCCCATAACAAACCACTGCTACCGTTGGCATATAGTCTCCTCATTGCAAGGTATTGGAACGTATGCATCTGACTTCTTCATAGCAAACTGTTGGTTCTCATAATTCTGACTTCTTTATAACATACTCCTATTACAACTTGAAGACAATTTCAAGTCCAGTCGTATACGAGTCTGTGTATGAAAACAACACAACAAGTGAAGTAAAATGAATGAGAAACATAATGCCGTGAAAACAAAGGACGTAAAGGATAAAGGCACTTCCGAACGCACAGCCAGCACTAACTGTGAATGGTCAGGGCCAGAATAGCTCAGTGGGTAGATCTCAGAACTCCTGATCCTAGAGATCTTGGGTTGCTCTTTATGATATTCCCCAGCCTCTTTCACACACACACACATACACACACACACACACACACACACACACACACCACCCACACATGATTTTGTGTGAAAGACGTGAAAGAAAACTGCCACTACTACTACTACTACTACGACGACGACGACGACGACGACTACTACTACTACTGCTGCTATACACACACGCACGCACACATACACAGACACTCTTTCTCGGTGTCATCAGCATATTGAGAAATCTTAAATTCAGTTTCATTCATTCTGATTCCCCGAATATATCGATTTTTCCTTTACCATATGGCTAATATTTCGACACAGATTACGAACAGATATGGTGAAATTGGGTCTCCTTGTCGACATCCATTTTTAATATCGAACCAATGTTAAACCTATCCGTTCACAATAACACAAGACTTGATATTTTTGTAGAATGTGCTTATCCACCTACAAATATCTTTTTGGAAGCCAAATGCTTTTAGGATTTTCGACATAAATTCCCAATTAATCGAATCAAAGGCTTTTTCAAAGTCTATGTTAACAACACACACACAGGCAGATGATTTTCATTATAATAGGATATAGTGTCAAATATCATCTTATATTGTCGCCAATGTATCTACTTTCTAATAAATCCGGTTATTCTGATTTTAGGCAACACAGATTTTATTCTCTTGGCAATGCAAGCGGCCCCATCTTATAAAGGACATTTAACAGAGAATAGGTCTCAAGTTTTTTTTATTGTACTGCCTGGATTATCACCTTTTGGTATACCTGTAATTATTTCCCTATCTCTTGGCCTCAGATGACAGTTATCCTTGTTGAAACTTGCATTTAAAGCTCAACGACAAAATACACCAACAACATATACACAATCTGTTTCCAAAAGACTCTTTAAAGAAGTCAGTAAGTTGAAAACCACTGGAGAACCGGGGCTTTTATTATTTTTCAGTGTCTTGTAAGACATATGTGCGCTTCCTCCAATGAATAAAGACATTCTAAGTCCACTGCTTCTGTTTCATTTAAATGGGGGATGTCTTTCCACCAAATCTTTTTATATCACAATTTTCTATATAGCAGTTTCTGTGTATCATGTTTTAGAGAAGCTATATACTTCCTTTCAATATGTCCTTTTGGACTTGTGCTTGTTTAGATTTTTTATTTGAGCTTGCTTTAATCAATTAGTTGTAGCCATGTTGCCTTTGACTGGATTGTAATGCGTTTTCGAGATTACAAAAAATAACTACCAACTTTCTCCTCTATCTGCTATCAATCTATCGCGTTCATCTTAACAAAACTCCTTCTATTCGTTGTTCCTCTGCATATCCGACATCGTTCTTTTTTTCTCGTAATGACTTTTGGTAATCAATCTTCAAGTTTTCTTTTTTTTTCTAACATTAATCATGGTTGTTGTTAATTGGCTTAATTGTTTGTTCCTCTTCATTCCTCCTTTCGTGTATAGCGCACCCAGTACCATAAGCACTTGTTTTCGACCTTCCTTCATTTTCATTAACAGGAAATCGAGAAATAGATCTCAAACAAATTGAAAGTGTAAATTTGCGTCCTTCTGTTTTCATTAATCTTTCTGATATGTATAGCGTATCTTCTTTTAACGTTTTTCAATCACCGTATTTGCTTTCATCTAAATACGGGACTTACTCTTTCACATAGACGACGTTAAGTTTCTAAAAAGTATTGCGCTTTTATAGTCGTCATTAAATTTTTAGATTTAAATAACACGCAGAGTGATCTTTTCTGTAACCATCGCTATTCAATGTCTACTTCATCTAGTATAAGAGAACAACTGTGTCTGATATAACAAATAAATCTAGCCTGGCCTGGTGAAAAGGCTTGGTCTTCTCTACGTTAAAACGGCGACACTCTGGGTTAGTTCCACCAAATGTCATTCAGGTCATCGCATTTCGCCTGTTAACTAGCCTGTTTTGAGTGAGGAATTGTTATTATGGTGATTATGATATATATGGAAGGGGGTCAAGGCAGATTGAAATCCCATCTATGTATAACATTTTCGTACAACAGTCCAAATGATTTTTGTTTGTGAGCGTTGCCTTATTGCTTTACAATTGTCCAAGCATTCATCATTACTATTTGGCCCATAAGATTACTAAAAGGTAATCATCCTATTGTCTCAGCATGATCATGAGAAAGGGATCAGACAGCTCATCTTCGCACAATTCTAGTTTAACTTAATCAAAGTTGATTATAACAGAATGCGATCCCTTGCGTGGAAGAGTAATGAGAAAACGCCTTATAGCCCAAATGCCACCCCCCGGTCCTCCTGCAACGACAGCTCCCACACCGCTATATCATTCTGTTCGTTCTGATTTCGTACCCACACCTCTAGACCTAATGACTCCAACAGACACTTCCCCCACGTCTTCCCCGGCGCAGTCGACTGGTCTGATCACCCGACCCCTCACGACAGTTAATCTGACGAACGCCCCCACCTCAGCCAACAATACCACTACTGTACATTTCTGTTACGATATAGCTTTGGAGAAGACAATAACATACATGTGTAAATACTATCGAACCCAAAAAGATGGCTCACCAACATCGTTATACAACTGAACACATTAAAATGAATCTATGCCAACCCCCGGTCAAACATTCAGAATTTATATAGTTCGTGAACAATAAAAAAACACAACTACCCCTGAACACCGGAAACTACAATCTCCAAATCGGAAAAAGCGAAAAAAAAACACCTTTCTCCTGCAATCATGAAATACAACAAACAAGTAGCGTAAAACAATAAAAAAACACAAAAAAAGCCCATACAAATTAAATCCATATTTCTTGGACCACCCACGTAAATGCGCAAAACTCGGTCGGGGCATGCGACAAAGATTTAAAAGTGTAAGATCTCCTGCTTGACCATTACTAAATGAATGAAACATGCACTTCCGCGTTTCGTTTTTTTAAAGCGCTCACCGCGCTTGATGTCTGTCTCTCCGTCTGTAAGTGCTGTCTCTGTGGTGTGTGTGTGTGTGGTGTGTGTATGTGTGTGTGTGTTGTGGTGGTGTGTGTGGTGAGAGCTAGAAAGACCGAGTTGTTGCCGCTAGTAACATTTCCAGTTTTCTGCACGAATGACTAAAAAAGAACAGACGAACAGACGACAACACATCGCCAACACAACTACCACAGCCATACCCCATCCCCATACTTAGACCCCCCGCTTACTGTCGCACTATGATTTTTCGTGCCCCCCTCATTCTGTGACTAGACCTTTAACTGGTGCACAATTCATACCAGATATTAGCCAGTAGACCATACAAAACCGCAGAGTAAAGCCAGGACAACAAGATTTTTTAGGGTGATCAATCTGGCGCAATAATCAAATGCAGGAGGGGGCTTTTTTTACGCTGTGGTAAATCATTACAGTATTGCAACCCCTTTCCGCCCCCATATCCTATATATATATCTATATGGTGGCATTGGCCGTGGGTGTGTTGTGTGTGTAATAAACTAAGTAAAATTCAAACTGCGACTAAGTACGAGCACCATTCCTGCATTTTACTTTCGAGAGCCGCCGGAGCTATGAGACCCGACACATACATACCCATTACACATACCATCCCCCATAAACTACGTACCTTCAACCCAGACAGCACAGAGTCTTTCGAGCCGGGGGGCATCGCCGCGCCCGCTGCGCACCGGCGGCAGACCTGCGAGAGACTTTCAGTAGCGCCACGAGTAGGATTGAATGGATTGTACATATATACAGGGGGGGATCGAAAACATTAACACGGCATTAGCTCAAAAATGGGCTCCCACCCATCAACGCGACCAGACCACGGAAGGCTTACTTTTCGCACTTTGAACAGCTGCAGCAGCATGTTGCCTTTATAGTTTTTGCAATACCCTCCCCACACTTGTTGTACACACCCCTCCATACGCCCTCCATCCTCTACTACTCTCCTCTGATGTAGCTCTGTCTTCTCTTTCATCAAAGTTTCGCTGCTGCTTCCTAGCGATTGTGCACTTGCTAAGCCGGCCTGTGGGGTCGCTGTGTTGTGGTGTGCTGTGCTCGATGAAACATTCCGACCTAATCTTTAGCACACACTACTTTTGAAGATAACGTTTTCTGACGACTCTCACACGAACCCTGCAGCCTAGACCCTGTAGCTTAGGTGACGCGCACCCCAAATGATCTACCCACCTTCCATCACCGAGCTCACCGATCCAGACCCAGTTGCTGCACGTCTCCCCGCTGTGACCCACAACGTGCGTTTTAGGCTCCACCGTCACAGGTTAGGCAGTGGGCCACTGCGTTGTGTATTGACGTTTCATAGACTTGTTTTTGTACCACGTCGAACGCCAGCTGTCTTTATTTTAAAAGAATGGCGTAGGCCAGTACATTCAGTTCCCCTAACCGCCTTGACATACCCGACATCGACCTGGCACAGCAAAGTAACAGCAATCGAATTAAAATGCCCTGCGCCACCCATGAAGATCAAGAGAACCAAAGTTAAAACGACATTAAAAAGCGGAAATATGACACTACATGGCAAGACAAAACCCGGCACAAAACCCCTGGCCAACAAAAGAAAAACCCTGCAAAAAACCACACCAAAAAAACCCGCCTGAATGTAAACCCACCCACCAACCTATTTCGTAAAACCCACAAACCTACAAACGCGATTCTTAATATGTCAACATTTTGAAACGTTTCTTGATTTTTTTTTTGGGGTTGGCTCCATTCAGCGTCGTGATTTCACTTTTATTTTCGACTTAAGTGGAAGTAGAAGCCATATCATGAATCGTTAAACCATACCTCATACAACATTTATACCTATGTCACAAAATAGCCTAACTCACACAGGTTACACTCACCCGTGCCCTCAGTCTGACTTCATAACCAAGCTTTTTGCCCACTACTCACTTAAAAGAGAATCTACTGAAAATATTTGATCAACAAAGCTGAAGACTCGACCAACTATGCGTTCACGTTAAAGCCCCGCATCATTACTCTTCTTACGTCTCTGTGAAGATGGGCCAGAAATGAGATCGGTGGGGCACTCGAGGACAGTCTCGCTGGTACCCGGGTCCGCCTGAACGTTGCAGGTCGCGGGCTTACGTAGAAGGAACGACGGCGCCACGCAGAGGGCCGGCTCAGCGTAGTGTTGCTCCTGAAAGAGATTTATATCCTGAGCCTTATCCGGCAGAGAGAGGAGAGAGCTCAGAGAGGGGGGAGAGAGAGGGGACACCACGTAGAGCAGGGGAGAGAGAGGATTCCACGGAGACCGAGATGAGAGACCCTCGAGAGAGATGGAGACTGAGGACGCAAAGACACCCCACGCCCCCCAGCCCAGACGGGCGATGCCCCCCGAGGAGAGGACAGATGCACGGTCGTGAGCCGTGAGTCCATTTAAGCGTGACTCCACCTCATCACAAACATGGCCTGTCCCACAACACGTTGTGTAGGATTTGTCATTACAGACTGGAGCACCCCCGACCAATGGCCCAGGGAACAGCTGCTATAACACCCCCTCCCCTCTTCCCCCTACCTCAGCCCCACCCAACTCCCCCTGGTGGGCCAGCGCAGGCCACACACCAGCAGTAGAGAAACGGTGGAAACAAAACGCTGTAGAGTCATCTGTCAGACGTTTTGAGGTGTGGAGCACCAAATTGCGCAATGAGAGACTAACATGAAAACTAATATATGAGGCTGAGAAAAGGATATTGTTTTGTCTGCCAAACTTTAATTCATTATCAAGAATTTCTTATGATGACTTGTCACGATCCAAAACCTAAAAATATCTGAACTACCACATATCTGATGGCTGCATTTCTGGCGTTGAGATCATGTATGGACCCTGGTCTTTGAGCAATTTAGGCCTTCTCCAATTAGTGACCATCCTTTCATTTTAATCTGGTCTTCGGCGTGGAAGAAACTATTATGAATCTTGACACATATATTGGTAAAAAAGAAGCCACAAATCAACTTTTAACACAATGAAGCAAAAGAGTAAGGGGGGTGGGGGGGGGAGGGACACCATAAGATGCTGAGTCTCCAAACAAATGCTACAGTAACTAGCACTGGGCCTTTTCCAAGAAAAACAAACGAAGACAGAAACAATGGGAATGAGTAAATGATGGGAGAAGAAGCAGTGTAGGTGAACAAGATCTTAGTCACAATGAAAAACAAAACGCAGATGAACAACAAGAAAAAGACTTGCCCAAGACGTTCAAGAGAATGGTGTTGGGCAAGAGAACGGGACGACCCAGCCACTGTTGAGAAGAGGTTATCATCATAGGACTCCAGGTGTGGAGGCTGTGGGTTCTGTTCTCATCAGAGCCATGTGTTTGTGGGAGTTTTGTGACCCAAGCACTTCCTACCCACAGTTGAGCTTGCTAGGGGCTCAGCTGGAGAGACTGGAACCAGAGGGTCGAGTTTCATCCACTTCATGGCTGTGTCTCTGAGAGTGTTGCTCAACTTTCCTGACAAACACTACAGAGATGTCGGGTATCTCTCAGGCCTGGTCGATGCCAGAAATGTTATGAGACCATCTACTGCGTTTCGTATTAATTTTGTTTGAGCTAAACCGTGTTTGGCAGATTCAGGGGGGGGAAGCAACAACAAAAAACAAAAAAAATCATCATCACCATCATCAACACCATCATGATCATCAACCAACAGACACAAAAAACAACAACAACAAAAACAACAAACAAAAACAACTCAGGAACGCTTGCCGACTTTTGCAGATTTGTTTAGCATTTATTTGTCCCCCAGAGCCCATAAAACAGACAAACAAATCAACGCAAGCAAGCAATGAAACAGACAACAGACGACAGTAGAGAGAAGGAGTTAGTCATGAAGCTCAGTAAATGAAAAATTACGAAGTGGAAAAGTAGTAAACTAATACTCTGCAGGTATTTTCTTTTAATGTTCTAAATTGAAAAAAAAAAAACTAAGGAGGTGTGAGACAAAAAAAACGTTTGGTTGATAAGCTCTGTCTGAGCGAGCTCGCACTTTCTGTTTTCCGCTTAATAAGCAATCCTAAACGAAAAAGAATTTTGTTTTTAAATATAAATTGAGAGTGAAATCGTAATTGAGTAGTTGAGTTTGGTAAATAGATACTGAGGTAATCCAATATGTTTGTTTGAAAAACGAAATATAAATTTTTGTTATTTTCAGAATATAAGTTTGCAGTTTTCGAGCTCGCAGTTGTGCACATCCCACACCCCCACCACCACACACCACCACACAGACGGAGAGAGAGAGGAGAGGAGTCTGTCTATGTGCTTCTATGTCTCTCTCTCCGCGCTCAAATTCTCATCTATTCACACATACAGCACCACAAACACACCACACACACACACACACACACACACACCACACCACACACCACACAACATATACCCCCATATATATATACATATATACACACACACACACACACCACACACACCCACACATACACATACACACACACGCGCGCGCGCGCGCGCGCATGCACATGTGCTAGTGCTGAAACATTAACGAATTTATGTTGTCACGTGTGTAGTCAGGGTCAAAGAAACATGAAATACATTTTGCTACTGTGCTGTTCCTGCACTCAGGTGACTTAGAGGGTTAAAATTCATTAAGGCAAAGTGTTACTTTCACCCGCCGGTGAGTTGTAGGTGTCACCTTGTTGATAGCAACATTAGAACGGTCCTCTTCGATAGGTCTGCCATGTGAGCATATGGTAGAAGCTCAAAATGAATGCGTGAGCAATGTTTGTTCAGTTAACGAGGGCTCCGGGTTAGGTGTATGTGGTATGTTTGTAATGTGTGGTGTGTGGTTCGGTTTCCACTTGTCTTGTGGGGGGTCGTACTGGAAAATGCCTGTTCTTGTGGTGTGGTTCCGCTCAAACTACTTGCACACACAGCCTCGATCACACACACGACACAGCACACACACACACACACACAGCAGCAGCCCACAAGTGTTCACGCACACACACCTACAATGGCCTTGCCCGTGAACACAGCAAGTGCCGCACATCACATCACGAGCACACGTGACAACATCAGCAGCACGACACGCTTGGTCCTTCTGTGTGTCTGTGTTACAGTTGCATCTTGGGGGTGTCTTGACGGTTAGGATTTCTCCTCTGCGCACACACACGACACACACACATCACAGCACACAGCACATCCATGGTCACACACACGGCACATGCACGCCGACAGACAGACAGACAGGAACCCCGACACACTGCCAAAACGCCACAGCACATCGGACACACACACACACCATCCCCCACACACACATACACACCCGGCAACACACACACACACGCTCTGCTGGCTCTCGTCTCTCTGGCTCGGGTCTCTCTCTCTCCTCTCCCCGCCTGCTGCTTGCGCGTCCGCGTCGGCCTCTCTCTCGCTGGGGCGTGCGGGCGGGGGGGGGGGGGCGGGGGGGGGGGGGGGGGGGGGTGGGGGGGTGAGAGGGGGGGGGACGCTCGCTCACGACACCAGCAGCAGGGGGGGGGCGCAAGCAGCACACACACAGCCCACAGCACAAGGAACACACCTGTGCCCGGCCACGATTTGCAGCAGCAGAACACCGTGCACAGCAGCACACAGCAGCACACACAGCACGACAGCGACACACACCCGACACACGGACAGCATCCCCAGCACACACAGCACACACACGACCGCGTTCTACACACACTTACACATTGGTATCCTGGGTACAGCAGCGGAGGCATCAGCACCGCCACACGACTTAGGAGGAGGGCACACCACCGACACACACACATCACATATCACACACACACGACACACACACCCACACACCCACCCACACAAACACCACTCGCATGGCCACGCATAGCCACATGTCACACACTGGTCGGTGTGCACACACACACATCACCACACACACAGCACGGGGACGTTGATACACGACATCACGCAGCTCACGGCCGCATCTGCCATCACGCACACATACACATCAGCCCACACACACAGCACACACGACAGCTCTCACACGAGCACCTCACACACTTGGGTGCGTGCGCACAAGCGTCTACAACTGAACACGACGCACACACAGCACACACCAGGCACACAACACACATGCACCACACACTCCGACCACACACACTAATTACGACTACACCGCCAAAGCAACCGACAGCCACCAACGCACACACGACGTCACACAACACCACACTACAAACCCACACACACACACGAGCCTCACACACACACGACACAGACACCACACTTCACACCTACCCGTGCAGCGGACGTCTACACACCTACATGACACATACACGCACAAAGGACACACGCTGCTGCAGGCACACAGAATCACCGCGTATCACAACACAGCAGCACGACACACGAGCAGCCACCAGCGACAGGCAGGCAGCACACACACACACACACACACTCCGAAAATTTAGGCAGCATGCAGTCTTGTTGTCTATCGTGTTGCGCTCTCGCGATGTACCTCCCCGGGGGGCATGCACAGCACAGGCACGACACATCACAACACCACATCACACACGTCACTTCTCCCACACCGGACACACACACGAAACGCCGTGCACATATCTCGGCCAGACAGAAGGGTGTGTGGAGCACACGGAGATAGCCGCATAACATGTCCGCATCAAGGAGCGGCACCACACGGACACACACGCCATCACCACCACTGTACGGCCGGGCATCACTCACTGACGCAGCGGGCAGCGCACGCTCACGATCACACACGCGCACACACACACACGATCCACACTTGCCACTCCACACTGTCACGACTGGACACACCACACACACCACACACACGACACCACACCCACACACACATGGCATGGCTATACACACCCGGCTCGTGCGGCTGCACATCGCAGCGCGTTGCGCACATCGGTGTTGTGTGCGAGGCACACTCCGGTCACACACACACGCGCGCTGCGCACGACACACACACCACAGCACCACACGAGCCAACACATAACCACACACAAACAGCATCTTGTTGGACGCAGCATCGTTCTGGTTTTACCATGTACGCCCACACTTACTACTTACTTACTACCCGCACACACACACACACTCATCACACACAGCACACACCGCCCCAGAAAAAAAAAAAAAAAAAAAAAAAAATAAGCGACACACAGTGCACACGACACACCACACACCCACCTTTGTCTAAATCACATTGGCTTTTACATTTGTTCTTGTACTCTTTTTTCTTGCTCTTTTGTCTGTTTACGTTTAATTCTTTCTTCGATTTTCTTGCTCATCACACACGCTTGCACGGGCAGCCGCGACACGCCACACACAACACGCGCACACACCACACACAGCTCACAGTCTACATGCTGGGCTCGGCACGCACGCTCTCGACACGCATGAGTCGACAGCACCTTTACACACAGCACGGGACTGTGAAGGTACTTCACACGCACCTTCTTACATGCTCAGCGACACGCAAGCCCGGACTGCACACACCAACGGTTCACACACACCCCGACACACAACACCACACTCAACGACACCACGACACACACACCCCCACACACACAAAACTACAACTTAGCATCGTATGCTCGAGGCGTGCGCACGTGCACCACATATCATACAGCACACATTACAAACACACACAGCTTGTTAGCTTGGCTAACTGCACGGCACACACACGGACCACCACACACAGCCAGCACACTTCACACGAGCACACGACATGTAGCGACGACAGCAAATCATTACACTTTCAGTCTTTAGGGTGCGCTGCGTGCGCTTAGGACACACGAGCAGCCCACGCACGTCACACACACACGGGGGGGAGTGACTCAACAACAGGGTCCACACGATCACACACTACAGCACTAGCAGCCAGGCACACACACAGCAGCGCAGCCGAGGGGCTCACGCACTGACTGCAATGCCGGCATCGAGCTTGCATCGGTGTCCAGGTCTACAGAGCACATGCAGCCCTACACACAGCCAGCAGACTAGACATCACACACTGCGACACACAGCATCAACACACACACATATTCATACAGTGCATATGGCACACAACCAGTGCGCATTATTTGCAATCGCACAGTCAAGAGCAGACACTACAGAGACCCACACAATGCAGCATCACACGACTAAGGGTTCGCATGTGTAAGCCCACTGTAATTGATACACAGCACACCCTACACGACACACACACCATAACACACATGCGACACAGGCGCACCATACACAGCACACATCTCACGACACCACACACACACACGCATCGCGAGCGCAGGCGCGACAGGAGCGCACACCTACACACACACAGCAGGCACGCCACAAGCACCCACACAGCAGCACGAGCCATTCACAATTCAGCTCCAGACAAACGTGACACACAGAGACCCCATGACAGAGGACCAGTCTCACACACACGACACACACACAGCACACACACGACCACTAGCGCTGCCACCACACACTCGACACAGTTACACATACACACATTCACACGACATGTCGCACGTTCCGTCACGGTATTGTGACCATGTACAGCCGTCGCACGTTATTTACATCAGCGCACACACACATCCCACACGACAGCACCACACGGGGCACTACCTGAGGTAGCGACAAGGCACACGACACACACACACAGCAACAGCACCTCCACACACAGCACGAGCACACGCACCCGCATTGACCAAGCGCACGCACGGCTCTCTCGGCGCGGCGCGTCGCGCATGCACACATAGGAAGTGGATTGAAGTATACTAGGTGGCTTAGTTCAGAGTGTCAGGGGGGGTTCAGGCTTGGTTCTCTTCTAATTGCTCCGATCCATCACACATGGTTTCTGACACAGCGTGGTGCTTTTGTGGTTTTCCACTTTTGTTATTGAGTCGGGGTTGCTTGTGCACTCTTTGTGCGTTTTTCTCTTTGTCTTTGTCGTATTCAGATGAGGAAGAAAGATTTGCTTTGCTCAGATTTTACCTCGCTGTAACTGCTTAAAGAGAGCTGGTTAGAAGCAGGCGTGTTTGTCAGAGGATTGTGTGTGGGATGAATGCAGAAAAAAAGGTGTCATTGTGTCGTTGTGGCCATGCTGGTGGTTTACGGAGGTATCCATGGAGGTCCTTATCTTTGTTCATTGCTTCAAAAAATTTGGCCTGTCTGCGTGGCTGGTCAGCTGGCCTGTCAGGCTCCCAGTCCCATCCATGGCACCGACCGACTGCCCCACACGTGTCTCTAGTGTGAGGGTTACGTCGATGGCTAGACATGTGTGTCTAGATACAGCAGCGTGTGGCCGGGGAATTCGGGCACCCGTGGTGTGTGCAGGTTTATCCGATGGCTGTGGTGGGCGTGCGCTACTCGTGGTCTAGCGGTGTATTTGCGTAGTCTGCGTGCTGGGTTCGACCCATGCATAGGGCCGTTCACACCGAAGATAAGGGCATGGGGTGTTGAGAGAAACGGTCAGGCGGGGCCTGGACTTGTGGTGGGGAACTCTCTCTCTTGCTTCTCGTGGCTCTCTGCTCCTCTCGTCGTCTCGTCTCTGGGCTGCCTGTGGACCAGAACGTGGAGTGAGGAACAGGTGCTTTTCTGTGTTGTTCAGAGGGTGTTGAGGTTTTTCCTTATTTTCTTCGTGGCTTGCTGTGGTGAGTGCTGAGTCGTGGTCAGTTGGCAGGACTTTTGCGGGACTATGCTCTGCTCGTCATTGCTGACTTTTAGGATGGTGTGTAGTGGTATGGTTGCGCTTGGTTTCGCAGCATTCTGCGTGGAAAACGTTGTTGAGC
This sequence comes from Conus betulinus, assembly GCA_016801955.1. Classification (NCBI taxonomy): domain Eukaryota; kingdom Metazoa; phylum Mollusca; class Gastropoda; order Neogastropoda; family Conidae; genus Conus; species Conus betulinus. Next base: position 21,369 of record JADBJO010015518.1, read on the forward strand.
TTTTTAAATCCGACATGAAATTCTGTTGCTGAAGTTGAGAATTCACGCAGTGACGGTGTGTCACTCTATGGGTTTGTACTGGTTCTGGGCTTCTTTTGGCTGGACGTGGACATTGGCCCCAATGGTGTTTTACGGTGCAGCTTGATCCAAGACCTACCGCGCTGTGTTAAATCTGGACAGCAGAGGAAAAACCATCTAGAAAGTCGCGGGTGAATTGCGCCAGTAGAGGTCAATGGCTTTTAAGGTGCCAGGGGGTCGTGCTTCCTGCTGTCCTCAGTGTTTTTGTCAGTCTGGATCCTACTCTGAAAGACGATGTAGCCTGATTTGTGATCATTGTTAGTTGTTAATTTGTTTGGTGCGCTCCGAGAGGACATGAGATGCGAGAAAAAACGTGTGTGCAAATCTCCAGGAGACGAAATGTTATGGTTTAAAGCCAGAAATTCCCACCTGTGAAGACCAGGACAAGATGAATGAGTTGATGAATAGAAAAGGACGAACCTGCTTGCTATGGTGGGACTTCCTTGGTGACATAGAAAACAGACGACCTAGAAGGTGATGTGCAAAAAGGGGGGGGGGGAAAAATGAGAAATATCTGGATGGTTATTCCTATTGACAACCTAGTGATTCTTGTCAAGACTGTGAAGGAGGTGGATTAGGCATGGACATGGGGTTATACTAATAGCGGGCTGGAACTTTCGGAGAAGGACGACGAGTGATTTGTCGACCATGTGCAACCAATGTGATGAACTCAATAGTCAAAACTCGCCAGTCCATAGCACAATGGCGCGCATTCTTCAGGGACAAAGATTATAATTCTGGCGTGCAAAACAAAAACTAAAAGAAATCTGTGTGATATTTAATTAGTGAAGACTTGTGTCTTCGGGTTAGCGGAACCCCAGAGAAAAATCTTATGCGATACACCTTAAAATCCTTCAGGTCCATGGCATGAAAGTGTCAGTGGGGTTTCTGAGTCACTTTTTCGAACAGTAAAAACAAAAAAGTTCGGTTTAGAGGTGATGCATTGCAGAACCTGGAGGAACTGACTGAATAGGATTTGCATGAGCGTGCGTCTTTCATCGGAGTAGGGTTACAAATTCGTGATCGGAGTTGGCGGGAGGGAGGGTGAAAAAATGGTTACGGCCATCTGAAGCCGCACACACCAATATAGGAGTAATCCCGGTTCCAAATTCAACGGAATTTGGGGGTCAGGGTTTTGAAGGAATCGGGCCCAGAGAACGATGCGGGACATGAGCGCAATGAGGCGAATGGAAAGGGTCCCGTGTGTGTGGTCACTGGCGGCAGTGCGGGTTGGGACGTAAAACGGTGTATGATCGAGCAATGACACACCTCAGCTAACGTGTTTACGATGTGGGAGAATGGCCTTCACGCTGTCCGATCAAGTAACACAGCAGGGGTGTGTCCAGATATAGCATCTTGTGCAACTTGTAAGTATGGGGTTTGAAGGCTATATGTGGATGACTTAGAAAGAAAAGCTGTAATGTAGAGAGGCTGAAACGTTAATGATCAGAGTGCGGGGGTTGAGAAGTATACATTGTTGTTGAACTAAAGAAAAGGTGAGCTGTATGTGGACCAGTGTGTGTGAATGATAAAACAATGCCAACGAGTTTTGTAAAATTTGAATGTGAATGTCCAATGTTACTGACTGGTGCGCAATGAGATAGTGTGAACAAAAAAAAAAATTCATGTGCAGTCAGTGATTGAAGACTTCCAATAACGAGCTGACTTAATCTGAGCAACGAATGTAGTAGGTTGTCGACGAGACTCTGTGCCGGGGCGTGTCAGCATAAACTGCCCGATTGGTAGCAAAGAGATATAGCTGACTAGTTAAACTAAATCCCTGTGACTAGTGTTTAGTTCTAACGACGACGATGTGGCACACAGGGCAGGTTGCGTAGTATATAAATTAATTTATAAAAAGCGAAGTCTTGGCTGACTACTGGACGTTATTCACATACCTCTTTACGCTCGAGGGCGTAATATGTATTGAGCTCAAAATGTGTGGTCGTGGTTCGAGGTGACCTGCCAGTATCGTGCATGAATGCACACAAGGTTTAGAGTCATTGTGGAGACAACGTGCACGTGGTCTGAAATATCTCAAGCAATCTCGGAAATATGGTATTATTCCTTCATGTGGAATATATGTAGCTTACTGTAGAAAAACAGATATAGGTGATTGTGTTAGTGAAGGTTTTGCATTTCTAGCTCTTTCATGTTTGTGTTGCTTGTGTTGGTAAAGACACGTTTGGGTGTGGCGTTTCAGTCAAGCGCTTTTTCAAGAGCCATCAGTTATTTGGTAAAGACTGGCCGTAAATTTCAAGGACAGGGGACGCATGCTCAGGGATGACTGGTTGTGTCATGATACTTAAAGTTGTTGTGTCGCCGTACGGGTGCGAGCCTAAGTGAGGATGTGTGGACCGTCTGTATGACTAATGTTGTATTGTATATTTCGTAAGACGTTTGTTTGGTGCTTTGATACGACTGTCTAGTGTGTTGTTTCATATCCACGCGTCCAAAGAATTGTCCGTTTCTCTACAAGTAAATGGCTCTGATCAGTGGGATTCTGGAAGGTTGGGGAAGGTTTGTGTTATAAATTGCGATGTGGTTGCATTGGTTGTGTTAGGTGATCGGTACTGGTTTCTGTGGTGACATGAAGTGCATAACTTCAGAATTTTCTCCATGAAACAGTATACATTGTTGATTTTACGGTAGGCTAGCTTTAGGCGGTAATCAGTAGTGAATATGAAAATTCTTATCTAAGAAAGGTTATCAATTTTCTGGGAACAACTACTGGTGTGGCAAGTGCAACTGATCACTTTAGGATGATAACTTGAGAAGTTGTATATTGTAATTTGGGGGATCTTGAAGGTCCGTTTTCACATAGACGATTCGGGATATCGGGAGCATGTAAGATTTATTATTATTGCTAGCAGCTATAGATTTTTGTTTTAACTAATATGTAAAGCAGATTACGTGTGAATATGCCTGACTACATAAGCCCCTAGTAGCGGGCCATTGAATGCAACATGATCAGTCAAGAGTTCAGTCAATATTAATGTCATCCATAATTCACAAAAGTGTTTCTAGGAATAGCTTAATATGGTCGCGTGTGGAGAATCTGTATTTCTGTGGAGCGGTGAACGAACGGGCTGAAGCTTGGGTTGGCAAGGCACACTGTCGGGAAGGAGCATTGGGCTGAATATTAAGTGGAAAACGTATACAAGGTACCGGCCAGAAATGTTGTTTGTATACAGGACTAGTTGGCGGCTACGAATGGCAGAGTAGCAAAAGGTAGTGAAACTTCATAGATTGCCTTCAAATGTTTGTCTTAAAACAATGGAAGTGAAATATCAGAGTACGTTCGTGTCATTGCGAGAAGGGAAATAAACATTAAACAAAAGAAACGACATAAACATAGTGGATGGTCCCGTGTTGGTTCAACTGATGCTTTTTGGCTTTGTGGCCGAAGAAAACGCAGCAGGTTATCTGTGAAGTGCTAGCAAAGGATTCTAACAAGAGAATACAACTTGCACATAAGCATTTGCGGTTGCAGGATGGTGGGTTCTTACCTTTCGAAAAGGGCTTTGGGGTGAAGAGGACATTTGTCCGAATCAGTCGAGCCCGAGATGCGAAAAGTCATGCGTGTATAGCTGTTTCGATAGTACCAAGACGCAAGAGGGAAATATTTGTTAGAGTAGTCAAGAAGTGAAGAAATCGAAAGCTGGACAGTAATGGCGCTTATTTGGGATTTGTTGTTTGTAAATTCTAGTTAGGGATTTTTTCTAGTTTTGGCTAGTGAAAGGGTTTACTTCATCTAGTTTCGACACAGGTAGTTGTAATCCTGACGGATTTAGGAAGAAGTTCCATTATAGACCCTTCTGGTCAGAAGGGGAGGGTCAGGGAGGTGAAATACTTGTAAAAAGGCATGTTCGTTTGTGCAAATGTTGTAATAGCACTTGTGTATAGTTTCGACCTGGAGCTAACACGAGCCTTCCATTGAAAGGTATATGCGTCAGAATGATATGAACCGGTGAAGCATCAAGCGGATGTTTAAAGGGTGTATGTCTACCATGGTTGGTGCATGTCTGTAGCAATTGTAATAGCTGAAAGTTTCAAGAACAGTTGTAAATAATCAAAAAAAGCTTTCGTATTTTCGTGTTCCAGAAAGTAGTTCGTGGCCTAGTTGTGGAGAAAAGAATGGAAGTTTAGAGGTTAGTCGTATCGTGTTGTGTAACCTCGAAATTTTACGGGAAGAGGTAAAGGAGGGCAGAAAGCTATATTGGAGGGCAAATTATCAGATTTTGTTTCTATGCATTACGCTTTATTTTGTCTCTACTAGTAAATGAAAACGGATTGTGGAGAGTTTCAGAAGTGGAACCAGTGTGGTGGTAGCTGTGTAGTCCTCTTGGGAGGCTTCTGTTTTGCTGGGTGTTGGGTTTTTTGGCTGGAGGCCACTTTGTGTTGTGCTGTTCTGCAACTGGTTGTGTTGTCCGTTCAAAGGCAATTGAACAGCTTGGTGTTCAGGCTCAACTGTAAGATAAGGAAATCACACGTAGATGTGGATCAACAAACTATTTGGTGTTTTTTTCGTAAAGGTGATATCTGCAGCGTAATGAGAAAATGGGAGTTTATAGGGATGAAGACATTGATGTAGTGTATGCATAAAAGTATCCGGGGAAGTTTTATTTCCTTCCCAGATTGTTTCAGAGTTTCGGGGGTCAATATGAGTATAGGCGAGCGAAATGTGGGTAGCAAAGAACCATTCACAATTATTGTGGTCATGAATAAAGCGCATGTTTCGGGGGAGGGTTTTTTTTTTTTTTGTGGGTTGTTTGTTTTTTGTTGTTTGTGTGTTGTTTCAAAGTTATGGTCGACTGCTCGGCGTGCAGCCAGTCCTTACAGTATGTGTGACCTGAATAAGTTTGTACGTTTCGCAGAAATGGTGTGTTTTGAATAGAGGAAGGGTTTTCATTTGTAGGCACTGAAAAGGAATTTTTTGAATGTCACAAATGGATCTAGTGGATTGTTTGTGAAGTGGTTTGGAAGGTATGTCCGGTTGGTGATACATTTTCATTTGTTTTTAGACATGTGTAGTGAGTGCTGTGTTGAAAGATTACCAGAATGAGGAGACCAGAGAGCCGTTAAGTTTCATCGACAGTAACAAGGTTGTGAATGCCAAGTGGCTAGAGAGACATGGGGGCTACGGAATATTGCGTGCAGTGTTTAATTCATGGGGGTTTGTTGCAGTATGTTTGGGACACCAGGGTGGTTGAGAAGTATATCATATGTTTTTAATGTTTTAAACATTGTTAAGCACCAAAATGAATTGATTGCCGACGGCCAGACGTGGCATGACATATCTACAGCAGTGCAGAGTTTGCCCAGTACAGATTTTTTTAAAACACCACATGTGCTTGAATCATACCTGCAAGGATTATGGATGGGTATATTAAAATTGCATGGAATAAGTTGTCCATGTTGGTATCTCTGACGATGTGGCTTGCCATTGTTTAAGACACACTGTGCGTATGTAACGATAACCAATTATGTGACGGCGTGTGTGAATCACACAAAGGAAGTAGTGAGAATCATTTTGTCTACTTGGTGTCCTGTCACTCACTGGCCTGTGGAGTTTTCATGTGATTAAGCAAACTAGTATTATTTTGGAGCCCCTGAGGTTTTTCCTTAGAGTCAAGAGTATTGCTGAGAAAAGAAATGAAAAAATCTCCTCTGTCGATTTTGCCAGTGTACATAATTTTAGGTCAGAGCTGCAGAAGTTGAATATGAAGCACATGTTCATAATGAGCCGGGGCGATCGTGTTCGTGCTTACGTGTGATGTGGTCGTTTGCCCTGCCATTTTCGGTTTACTTGAGATTCCTTTTTGTGTGTGTGCTGTGCCGCGCAGCAGTCAGGTCCCTTCAGTAGTGGTTTGGTGTCCCCCTGAAAGAAAAAACATGCACATGTTTCATTCGGCGACTGTGGGTGTCGTTCGTCTCGTTTTCGTCGGTCGTCTCGCTCTCTCTCTCTCTCTCGGCTCTCTTGCTCTCGCTCTCTCTCTGCTCGTCTCGCTCTCGCTCTCTACTTGCTATCACACCGCGACACATTGGCACGATACGCCGAAAGCGACACACCCCCGTACCCACACACATAAAGCCAGCACACACACGCACGACAGCGTCACAGCACGAGCACCACACACAGTTGTGTGGTCACAGAAGCAGCGGACTACGGCTGACATACCAACGGATACACACCACAGCCTCAACCAGGCCCACACTACAGTCAGCGTGCACACAGCCGGCAGACACACACCCACACACGCCACGGCACACACACGTCACTGCACGCACGCAGCACGCCACAGCACACACCACAACACACACACAGCACACAACCCAACAGTGCGCGTCCTCACGACAGGCATGCCTAGCGCCCATGTTGGGATTATCCATACATGCTTGCTAGGTGTCGAGCTTATACCCAAGCGAGTGCTTTACACTCCTCCCCACACACAGCATACCACACGACACCACACACAACACACACAGTATGGTAGCACATGCCTACACAGCGCACGCCGTAACCACGACAGCACACACACACAGCACACACCACACCCACACACACACAAGTATGGTGTGAGGGTATCTTGTTGTCCGTAACAAAGAGAGAATTCCAAAATGGTTTGAATTGGACATAGCCGTCGTGAAGTATGGGTGATCGTTGAGTTTGGGTGCGTAGCCTGCTTGGTGTGTGCTTCCTTCAGAACGCTGTGCCGTGTCAATGGCGGTCAAGGCGGTACAAATGTGCGATATGCGCCTTGAACAGCCTCTCCGTGGTGTGGACGGATGGATGTGAGCGTGTTAAAAGAAAGACGAATAGGGCGCGAACTAGGTGTTATTCAGACTGGTCTAATTCAAGGGAGGATTGGTAATCAGATTAATCTGTGAGCTCCAGGCAGGCCGCCTTTCAAAGAGTTGGTGAAAGTCAACATCAGTACAAAAGGTAGTGCGTTTTGAAGTGACCTGAAATGTTGCGGTCGTGTTCTTTATGACCAAGGTCCAGGGGCGGATTTGTCGAGAAGGAAGTTTTAAGTGCACTTGACATGCAACCAAGGACCGGAGACTGGTGTTCGAAGGATGTGTATCTGACCTCGTGTGCGTGGTATGGATTACTTTTAAGAAATTTGTTCGACGTGTAGTGGCGAGGTCAGGGATGACTCTGTGTATTTCGGGGCGCGTAGTGGTTTGATTGATGTGGTTCTAATGGTTGCATGGTATCTTTGGAAACTGTGGGCAGTGATTGTTTTAAATGCCGCGAAGGATATGTTTGACTTTCGAGAGGTTGAATTCAGAGGTTGAAGTTGGTCGTAAGGTAAAACCTTGGGGTTGTAGCTTTGTGTTTGCTATGAAATTGTTTGCCAGGTTTTCATTATAATCTCTGCAAACTCCCGCTAGTCCCGATGGCTTATTATTGTGCAAACTGTCGGCGGTTCACATGTGTCAGATGGGGCCAGAGGGTCCGTGCACTAAGACGTGAATCCACGCATTATGTGGTGTGTTATTTTGTTAGATTGGCGTATTGTGTAAGACCAGCTCGCACACAGCAGGCAGCACAGGCCCACACAGCACACATCTCGATTTCAGCCACGTCGAGCACCCCACACAAATAACACAGCACACACTCCGTGAGACCACACACCACACCCACACACCCCACAGCACTCACAACACAACACACGGCCGATACACGAAAAGTTGCGGCGGCGTGCTGCGCGCACACCCACAGCGACGAGCTCCACAGCACGCCACACACAACACACACAGCAGCACACCCACATCACTACAGCGGGACGACACAGGCGCGGCCGATTGCACACAGGAGGTTGGCACAGGCAGCAGCAGCGTAGGTCGATTGTTCTTACTCACAAAGTTGGTCTATGTGTCCCGGCACACGTCGCACGGTGATCAGCGGGGTTCACATCACACAGCACACTACACACAACACCACGCTACGCACTCACTCGTAGCGCTACTCACACACATCACACATCAGCACACACACAGCCACGCGGACGTGTCTCACACGCACTCTCGTTTCGGATCGTCGAGCTACCCTCACAGCCACGACACGACGGAGGCACAGCACACACCACAGCATTGCTGCGGACCCACAGCAGGCATGCCTAGCAGCTATTGTGGATATTACTCTGCTCATGTCGGATTCTTATTATACACGAAGCATATGGGTTAGGCACTTCCACCCACACCCTACACCACGTGACGATAGCTCCACCCACACAGATGTTGTGGACACACTCTACATACGTACACGTCATCACACGACATACTTACACATCGACACATCTCACAGTAATGGTTCATAGCAGTCACACGACACACAGACTAGCACACTAGCGCACTGGCAACGCCATTCCCCCATTTAACGCACACACGACATATCACACACAGCAGGCGCTGGTGGCGTCGCGGGCACGTGCACACACGGCGTGCCGGCGCAGGCGCAACGTGTGTCACGCGAGCGGCGACTCCCCGCCGCCCTCCCACACACGACTTGACACACCACACACACTTCACACCGGTTACACGCACACAACACACGCATGACAGTGCATGCACGCCGCGTCAAGGCATGGCACTGCACTACACCTCATGGGCAGGACAGGCCTTGGCAGGCTCCCAGCCCATCCATGCACATGGACCGACTGCCCCAGCACGTGCTGCTAGTGGAGTGACGTCGATGGCTGAGACATGTTTGTCTAGATACACTCAGCTTGGCAGGGATTTGGCACCAAGTGGGTGCAATTTATTGACAGCAGTCAGGGGACTAGGCTCAGTCGTGGCTATTGTGTTGATATCTGCTGCTGTCGACCGACGTATGTGCGTTCAGCCAAGGTAAACACGTGTTGAAAAAACGTCCTTGAAGGTCCTACCTTGTGACACCTCTCTCTCTCTCGCTCCTCTCTCGCTCTCTCTCTCTCTCTCTCTCTCTCTCTCTCTCTCTCTCAACACACACACACACACACACACACACACACGCGCGCATGCGTACAGGCAGGTGTGCCTAAGCACACTACTCATGCAGACATGCTCATGTATAAGCATGCAAAGAATCATACTTATACGTGCGCGCGCGCGCGCGCTCTCTCACACACACAACACATCACACACACACACACACACACACACACACACACACACACATACAAACACACACACACACACACACACACACATATTGTCAACTCTGACCAAAACCGTTGGTGAAAGAATTTGGTGCGCTGATAAAGTTGTTTTTTTACACAGAAAGAACCTGCTGGCAGAGTGACACCAACAACAGTCTTGGTCAACTGTCAGACACAAACGACCTAATTCATATCCTTTTGTATCACACCTGTGCAAAGGCCACAACGCCTGTTCCACTGGTGCCTACCAGCAGTGTGTCAACTAAAACATGTGTTGGCATTGTGGACAACAAAACAAGAAACAGGCCAAAAAAGGAAAAGAATTAAAAGGAAAAATGACCACCTTTAAATGAGAAGCTAAAGTCGCTGAAGTGTGTAAAGTGACACCAAATTGAAACGTAGAAAGCAATCCCAAATCAATGCCTGTAAAACAATTCACTTCCCACAAATGCCCCAAATCCTCATCCTCCATGACTCGTCTGTGAGTAGAGTCAACCCAACATTGTCCTATGGATTGCAAGGGACAGCAAGAAACGCTTACACCACTGTCAGCAGTAAGAAGGTTGCTGAAGAACCCAGCCAGACGTTGTATCCTGCTCCAGACTGTGTAGTCCTGCACACGAGGATCTACAAGCAGTCCCTGGTCTCCCAGAGTTCAAGGCTTCCTTCCACTGCCTGGACTCTTTGGTTTGCCCCCTGCCTGGGCATTCAGCTCTTGACCGTAGTTGTCATCAATCAATAATCTTTGACTCTGCGTGTGGTCCGTTGTTTTCACAAGTGATATGGTGACTTGGGTGTTTTTAATCCCTACTTTACCCTGTTCTGTAATTCGTTTGACATGTAACTGTCAAAAGGTTCTATTTAACATTTGAGCAGTGACATTTACAGTGTGTCTATGCTTCATCTGACAAACAACTGTTAAGAAACATCTACATGACAATTGAACATTTTACACGGGAATATTCCAGTAACTTCCAAAATTTTTGTATGTTTTGAACGTGTCATACAGGGAATCCATTGTATGTCTGTGCTTCAGTCACTCAAGGTATAACAACACAACCTTCTGAATCTTAACCTTGCTGCCTAACACTCTTTGAAATGAAGATTTTTGTTAAATCAGCAATGTGCCATTTATATAACATATGGTTTAGAATGCTTAACTATAATTCCATTTCCAGTGCCATCAGATGCAGAAGATTGTCTTGCTATAGGTGCTGTGGTAAAAAAAAAAAAAAAAAAAACGATAGATCTGTGTACATTATCTTATTAGTATAATTCCGATTTTAAAAACGAAAAAATGGATAATATTCCCAACGCATATGCGCCTCCTCAGACATAGGTGTTCCTGAATTACATGTAACAGATCTGTAGAAATTATTGTCGATTCAATTTTCAGTCTTATTGCATGATGGATGCATTTCCAGAATCACAGTTGTCCCAACGCATAACCCAAATGAAACTGACCTGTTACTGGTGTGTACTTATCTAGCGGTCCACTATGATTGGTCCACAGGAGGACATTGCTTAAGAAGTGATCATCTTCCAATTACTGTGAATAGAAATAATGCCATTAGTAATGAATTTTAAAGAATTGTTAGTGATTCTGCCAGATAATATTGACACACAGATGACAAGGCAAAAGACGACGTGTTTGGATATCCTAGCTCTTCTTCAGAAATACAAATACCATTCAGGACAATGAAGATAAAGAAAGAGCAGTTACTTATCTTCTTATATTCGGCGCAAGATGGGTGCTGGTTGAACACTGTATGCATATGTGGGAATTATTGAGGAAAAGTCAATTTTTTTCTGCTCGTCGTTATTGTGCCAATTATAGTCTGTGATAAAGAGACGTTAAATACAACTGCATAGTGTAAGTGAACACACACACACACACACACACACACACACACACACACACACACACACACACACACACAAGTGAAAAAGTATGCCCGCACAGGCACTTACGAGTTTACAAACTCTGGGAGGAAAACCTGATCGAATGTTCTGTCAACCGTGGGAGTTCTCTCTCTCTCTCTCTCTCTCTCTCTCTCTCTCTCTCTCTCTCTCTCTCTCTCTCTCGCTCGCTCGCTCGCTCGCTTGCTCTCTTATTTTATTTTACTTGTTCTTGTTTTCTTTTTTAAATTTCTATTGGCTAAGTATTGGTGGTGAAATTGAAGTTGGGCACATATACAAATGAATGTATATACGGACAAACAGAGAGACAGACAATCAGGCAGACAAACGCATAGACAGACAGATTCAGAGAGAGAGAGGGGGGAGAGAGAGACAGAGAGAGAGAGACAGAGAGAGAGAGAGAGAGAGAGAGAGAGAGAGAGAGAGAGAGAGAGGAGAATACGGGACTGGTAAAGAGGGCTTTGAAATACAAACCTATAATCCTTCACCCCCAGGGCATGGAGACCAGTACAGTTCTTGAGAACAGAACCATTTTTCGGTTACCTGCACTGAAGTGCCTTTCATTTATATCCGTCGGTCCCGTTCAGTTGTGTTGGTCCTCCCTTGAAATCAAAAGAAAATATATCACATATAATTCTGTGTTTATTTCACCATCAAGTGTTCAAAAGCTATATCCAACGACCCCCTAGATCAGTCAGTAAAGGGTAGTAAAATGAAATGAGAGAAAGCACCGCAAACAAGTAATTTACACAAAACACTAAAATCATTATGTACGGGGCAATAAAGAGATGGAGAATCTTTGAACTTAGGTTGAAGATCCAGCCTTTATTTGGAATTATTTCTCAGATCGTGGGATCCTTTTCTATAAAATGTTCTACTTTACGATTGATCATCTTTATCAAGTTTGTATCATTTTGTAAAACAAAACAATGTTCTACTGTAGAATTAGATATCTTTCTCGAGTTCTGGATCATTTTGTGTACGATTTTCTGCTGTAGGATTAATTATTATTTTCAAACCCTGAACCATTTTGTATAAAATGTGATACTTTAGGATTCATTATATTTTTCAAGATTTTCTATTAAATGTTCTAATTTAAGATTAGCTATATTCCTCAACTCTTTTTTCTGATTGATTAAACTATTTATAATGAATGGCAACAGACATGTATAAGCCTCTCAATGTATTTTCAATGTCATTTAAAAGAATGCTACTAAGATATTTTGATTATAACACTAGACAAAGATTTCAGTTTTCGAACATTTCTGCCAGACGACCTTGTGGGCATTGCAATGAAAAAGAAAGTGAACTTTGTCTTCCTAGACCATAGCCACATGATGGACATTTGATGTCTTCCTGATTATGTTGTGCAGTTGAAAACATCCTTTTACAATCGATTTTAGGCGCATACTCTTACGCAGATTTTTTTTTCTCACGTAACCACTGCTCCAATAATTTATGGTCCATGATGAACATTGCCCTGGTTGGTAAATACCTTTCACTGATGATACCATCTGTATTTGTCATCGATGTCTATTTTGAGAAATAGTTTCTTTGTTATTTGAAATAGGCTAGCTTCAAATTCAGTGATGAAAGTATTATATCCTCGTGTCCTCGCCATGGACGGTCCCAAGCCCGGCTGAGAAAGAGGGAGGGTTGGGCGTAGGGTTAGCTTCCCTACCCTGTGAAAACAAACTAGCTACAGAAACGCCAACAAGGAAATCACAGAATGTTGCGGTCCTGGAAGAGGATGCACCTTCAGCGGAAGGATCTATGACGCAGAGTAGTGAAAGCCAGAACCTGGAAGCTACTCAGCTGACAAGATGGATAGGAGCAGGACAGAGGAGACTGACCACAGGAAAGCTGCTGCTGTTTTCGGGCCACGAGTAGGGCAATGCGCCGCACACCCACAGGAGTCGCCCTGATGCTGTCCAAGACTGCACAGAGAGCACTGACTGGATGGCAGGCTCATGGCCCCCGGATCACCACAGCATCCTTCAGAACTAAAAAACGCCGCCTCAACCTAAACATTGTACAATGTTACGCTTCGACGAATGACAGTGAGGAGGATGACAAGGATGACTTCTACAATAGACTCTAAACAGTTCTCCAGAGTTTCCCTGGAAGAGACATCACTGTTGCCATGGGAGACTTCAACGCCAAGATTGGCAGCGACAACACAGGCTATGAGGAGATCATGGGGGCGGCATGGGCTGGGTGACATGAACGACAATGGCGAGAGGTTTGCAGACCTGTGCGCCACAAGTGAGCTCGTCATAGGAAGAAGCATCTTCCCGCACAAGAGAATCCACAAAGTCACCTGGGTTTCTCCTGATCACACAACTGAAAATCAAATTGACCACATACGCATCTACAAGAAATTTAGAAGATCACTCTTGGATGTCCGCGTCCGTAGAGGAGCAGATGTCGCTTCAGATCACCATCTGCTCACAGGGCGCTTTAAACTGAAACTGAAGAAAAACTGGATGGGGGAAATCACCCATCGTCAGAGATTCAACACAGTCCTTCTAAAAGACCCAACAAAGAAAGAGGAATTCAAAACTGAACTCTCAAACTGCTATCAGATCCTGCAAGAGCTGCTTGAGGAAGAAGTGGCAATTGATGAGAGATGGGGAGCAATGAAAGAGGCCTGGGTTACAACCTGTAAAGTTGTACTAGGCTATAAAAAACAAAATCAAAAGGAGTGGATCTCGGCAGAATCTTTAAAGAAAATAGAAGAGAGAGAAAGCAGAAGAAGGCGGCAGTCAACAACAGCCGGATAAGAACAGGGAAAACCCGAGCTCAGCAACAGTATACAGGAGTTAATGAAGAAGTAAGAAAAGTTTGAAGGCAGACAAGAGGAAGTACATTGAGAATCTGGCAGTGGAGGCAGAAGAGGCAGCGAGACTTGGCAACATGAAGAACTTGTATGACACCATGAAGAAGTTGTCAGGGAAGTTCAGCAAGTCAGAGAGGCCCGTGAAAGACAAGGAGGGAAAGGCAATACAAGGTGAGGATGGACAGAAACAGAGATGGAAAGAGCACTTTGAAGAACTACTAAACAGGCCAGTGCCAGAATATCCACCAAACATCCAGCCAGCTGAGAATGATCTTCCCATCAACTGCGGCGCACCTACAGAGAAGAGATCAGAGAGGCGATAAAGAAGCTAAGGAACGGAAAGGCTGCAGGCCCAGACAGTATACCTGCAGAGGTTTTTGAGATGGATACAGAAACCACAGTAGAGATATACACCCTCTTTTTGCAAGGATTGGGAGGAAGAAACAGGTCCCAACAGGATGGAAAGAAGGTTACCTGATCAAACTGCCGAAGAAAGGTGACCTCAGCTCATGCACCAACTACAGAGGCATCACATTGCTGTCAGTCCCAGGAAAGGTATTCAACAGAATCCTATTGGAAAGGATGAAGAACCAGGTAGACGCACATCTCAGAGATCAGCAAGCGGGCTTCCGCAAGGACAGATCCTGCACCGACCAGATTGCCACACTCCGCATCATCCTGGAGCAGTCGTCGGAGTGGAACTCACCACTGTATATCACTTTCATCGATTACGAGAAGGCTTTCGACAGTGTCGACAGAGCATCTATTTGGGAAGCTGCTGCAACATTATAGTGTACCACAGAAGTTCATCAACATCATCCGAAATTCTTATGAGGGGATGACCTACAGAGTTGTACATGGAGGTCAACTTACAGATGCTTTTGAAGTGAAACAGGGGTGAGGCAAGGGTGCCTTCTCTCACCATTCCTGTTCCTTCTCGCTATAGACTGGGTTATGAAGACGCAACTGCAGGCAAGCGCAATGGCATCCAGTGGACTCTTGGAAGCAGCTGGACGACCTAGACTTTGCCGATGATTTGGCCCTTCTTTCACACACCCAGCCACAGATGCAAAACAAGACCGCAACAGTGGCAGAAACGTCATCCAGCATTGGACTGAACATCCACAAAGGAAAGAGTAAAGTCATGAAAGCCAATGCCACAAACCAAGACCCCATCATGCTAGAAGGCAACGCGCTGGAGGAGGTGGACAACTTCACTTACCTTGGTAGCGTCGTCGACATACAAGGTGGTACAGATGCTGATGTCAGAACCAGAATCGGAAAAGCGAGAGCAGCCTTTCTCCAGCTGAAGAATATCTGGAAATCAAATGTCATCTCCAAGAAAACCAAGATAAGATATTCAATAGCAACGTCAAATCAGTACTTCTTTATGGAGCTGAGACATGGCGAACCACAGTTACCATCACCAACAAGATCCAGACTTTCATCAATTCCTGTCTGAGGCGCATACTGAGGATCCACTGGCCAGACAGGATCAGCAACGAGGACCTGTGGCAACAGACAAATCAGAAGCCAGCCGATGCAGATATTCTCCAAAGGAGATGGAGGTGGATAGGCCACACCCTAAGAAAGCCTGCCGACAACACCACCAGGCAGGCATTGTCCTGGAACCCGCAGGGAAAAAGAAGAGAGAGGCCGCCGCCCAAGAACTCCTGGCGCCGAGACCTGCATGCAGATATGACAGCGTTGGGGGAAAACCTGGAACCAGCTGGAGAGAATTGCCCTGGACCGTGATGCCTGGTGGACCCTTGTTGGTGGGCCTATACCCCAGGAGGGGTTGTAGGCGTAATGGTTCTTCATAGCCTTGTTTGTCTGAGGGACGCAGGGGAAAAAACAGTAATCTCTTTTTATGGCATGTGCACAAATCGTTGAAATCAATATACATTATCGCCAAAGCCTCATAATTAGAATCGCATGTCAAAAAACTGGTTCAGTTTGGGATCTAAGTAATTATAGAATAGACTTGAACTTATTGCTTCTAGGTTTAGAATAGACTTGAACCTACTGCTTCCAGCGTTTATCGAGGTTTTCAATGTTTCATTGATACACGTCCTTCCTTTCCTGCAACCTTGGAGAAATCAGCACCAAACGTCTTTTTTGTTTGTAGTCATAAGCCTTTCCAGACGTTTCTGTGAGTTTGTTACGGTAACTGGATCATTTTCATAAAGCGATCTTTCTTTCATACTCCCGTGTTCGCCCATTCTGCGTCCCGTCACATTGTCGTTTCGAGGTTCTGTCAAACGCAGTTGATCGGCTTTCTCTTTAGGCCATTTAGGTGAGTCAGGAATCCAACAACGGAATCAGACAACAAAACAACATCTTCAACAAATGATATAAAGATATATTTCTTCGGCACCAAGGATACGTTAAACACCATGCTTTACTGTTCTAGACAATCTAATAGCCAGGTAGGTCGGTAGGTAGGTAGGGTAGGGTAGCTAGATAGATATAATCTACGAGTTCAATTTGATGATGTCGTCAAACTATGACGATTAAGATGCATGATGAGAACAAAAATGGGAATAGGAATGAAAAGAAGAAGATGAAGGGGGGTGGGGGAGGGTAGGAGAGGAGGACGACGGCGCGAATGAAGAAAAAAAAATGTTAAGAAGACGCAGGAGATGAAAAAGATATAGTAGCAGGAGTAGCAGAATAAATAGGTTGGGTGGTGGGTGGTGGTGGTAGTATTAGCATCTGCAGCAGTGAAAGTATAGTCATGTCAATAGTGGTGGTGGTGGTGGTGGTGGTGGTTGGTGGTGATAGTGGTTGTGATGGTGGTGGTAATAATGATAGTAATGAGAGAAAAAAAATGCGAAGAACGGAAATGACAGTAATGACAGGAAGAACAACAA
The DNA here is from genome assembly GCA_016801955.1 of Conus betulinus. Lineage (NCBI taxonomy): Eukaryota > Metazoa > Mollusca > Gastropoda > Neogastropoda > Conidae > Conus > Conus betulinus. The sequence continues at coordinate 38,225 of JADBJO010015518.1, forward strand.
GAACAGTACACACATAAGAAAACGATGAAGGTGATGGTGGCGTTGATGTTTGTGAGAAAACAGAAAGAATTACATAATTCAAAATAGTAAAGCCGTGCTGCTGCTAAGCAACATGTGGCACACAAGCTGACACAACTGACAGGGACTGAAGATGCTGCAGAGTTACGACGACGAACTAAGAACTGATTCTCAATTGAAATTTGAACAATATTTTCTCAAGACAGGAAACATAATCTGCTCGTATGTACTCAACTGACACGTATTTAGTCCACTGACCTCGGAAGTGTTTTAAATCAGCTGTCCAGTCGATTTTAGCAATCTGTGTATCCCAAATGTAGTGTATTTATTTCCACAGTATTGTGAATTCGACTATTTTGGCCGCACCGAATGAAGATAATTTTTTTTTACGGATCTAGAATATAAATTTAGGCCAAACAGCCATACACTGATTTCAGTTTTGTGGAAATTGACTCAAATTGATTTCTGTTATAGGAGAGCTTTTATAGGATTACTTCCCGTTTGCGCGCGAATTCAAACAGTTCGGAGAAATTGCTGAGCGATCCAAGTTTCTTTTTCTACCGCTGATTAGGTTCGGCGAGCTTAGCGAAATTCACCAACCATGGACCGCGAACCAAAACGCTGGATAATCAAGAACGAAGACAAGATCACAAGATCACCGAAACTGCGAACTAGACAAATAGGTTTGCGATTTAAAAAGTTCCTTTAATTAAGAAAGGCTGCGTCAGTCTTCTAGTGTCTTAGTATGTTTTGTTGTTGTTGTGGGTTGTTGTTGCCGTATCCAGGGATCATCCGAACACAGCCGAAGTACTTGAACACTACGGTACAAATGCAGAGCCACAATCCGACTTCGAGGGATTTTGGCGACCAATGGTGTTATGCTAGGAGCTTGTCACGACTGAAGACAATCTCCGCATAACTATGCAGAGCATAACATTTTGATGTAGCCTTGGTGTTCTAGCTTATGTCGATTGGCCTGACAGAGCCTTAAAGCCGAAGCGAAGTATGTGTTGTTGATTCCATGAGCTTGCATTCGTCTGGGTTTTAGTTCTTAGTGTATACACGTCTGTTGTTATTTTCCTGGTCAAGGATAAACTCTCCACACAATATTACAATCGCATCAATAATGCGTTATTCTTTCTTCAAGTCGTTGTTACTCAGGCTTATTGTTGCCCAGTTGATGATCATTGCCCCGATTCATTTGTTGAGCCGGGTCTTTTTTGTTCCCCTACCACACTCCCCCCCCCCCTTTCCCCCATTTGATTATGAAGTCTTTGTTCCCCGGGGCCACTGTTGCCCCATTCCATTATTCTTGCCCCGGGCCATTATTTTCCCTACCAGCCGTTGCTCTATTCTTCTGACAGGTCGTTGTGCTCCCCTGTCACTTTTTTTTCTTTCCTTTTTTCCCTTCTTTTTTTTTCTGTGCAATCTCAGTGGCACTACACACCATGCTGCTCATTCTGATCCTCGCCCACCGTCCACAGCCACACCCCTCCCGTGCCGCCGCAGCCTCGGCACCGGCTATCCACAGGGAGCCGTCGATGTCAAGTCGTCAAGAGGCAACCCACCGGAGTAGATATTGCACTGCTGCCAAGTCACTGCGGTGGTGTTCAGTGGCGCCTGTTCTGATTCAACATACGCAAGACACCACGTTCTTAGCCCACTACTGGCGACAGTAGTTGCTTAGTCGCGAAGCCGGCTTGAGTGAGCTCTCCCTCTGGAGGACGCCACCACGTCCATCTAACGACAGCCCTCATG
>JADBJO010015519.1:0-13058 GCA_016801955.1 Conus betulinus
GCACTAGTCTCTACTGGTTCCTAGTTAGATGACACTGCGAACTCTGTCTAAGCTTATGTAACGTACGTCATCTAAGCTCCACCACTACACACACACACACACACACCCACATCACCCCACACAACACCATCACCCCCGATCTTGTAAAAAGTAATAACTGAACTGAAACCCCTACTGACATTTTAAAAGCAAACTATAGTAAACATCCAAATTCACAGTAACTGAATTGGAAAATTCAAATAAAATAAGTTTAAATGATAGGGATCATTGAATCACACTGTCATATTATTGTTCTTGGGACTGTGAGAAGAATTTAGTAAAGGAATGAATTGTAAGAATCCTTGTACAATCTTTCTAGAAATGAAAGGCAACCAAAGTCCGATGTCAAACATACGAATATCATTCTCTTCCTCTCTCCGCATGAACCTCCTATTTACCCCCTTCGCGTCCCCGAGCAATTCCTTCTTACATCCTCTTTTATGATTCCATAATAGAGATTATCATTATACTCTCTCTCTCTCTCTCTCTCTCTCTCTCAGGTCTCTCTCATCTCTCTCTCATATCGCTCTCTCTCTCTCATCTCGGCAAGTACTCAGGACCACACGCATCAACACACCACATCACACACACCCACCCAGTACACACCGACACGACACGACAACACACACACCACGCACGCACGCACCACGCACGCAGGGCACGCACGCACACACAGCACACGCACACCACACACACACAACACACACACACACAGATACGCACGCACTCATCGCATCACCGCACGAGCACGCAGACACCAGACACACACCACAGACCACACAACACACACACACACACACACATACGCCAAACACTACACACTACACGCACATATCACAAACGCACGGCACGCTACGACGAGCACGTCACGCACACATGCACACACACCAACATCACACAGACACACACACACACACACATCAATGGTATATTTCACAATGGATTAGAACCGATAGTTATTACCGTGGGTAAGAGTCGGTCTAAAAAGTCTTGTCTAAAGGACAGTTGGTGCCTCGCTCTACGTAAATCTGACTGTAATCTGCCACAAATTTGTTTATGATGGTGAAAATTATAGTTATACCCACACTTCATACTGACCACATTCTCCTCCATGCCTCCATCCCTTCCCTTTCTTCTCTACACATGCTCAAAAAAACAAAACAAACAACACAACAACAACACACACACACAACATTCACACAACCTGACAAGATGAGTTTTAAAATACCTTAAATTAGCAAAATGTCGTTTTTAAAAAAAACCATTTCCAATCGGGATTATTCTTTATTATATTTGTGCAGGTGCCAAGTCCATGCCCATCAGTCTCGCTATCTAGTCGATCTTGCATTACATTGGGTGAGCGTTAATCGGCATATTTTGATACATGTTGTCTTTTCAGGGAGTAAAATTTGAATGTAAATTCTTGTGGTTCGTTGCAATCAAAACAATTAAGAAAGGATTCTTGTCCATTTTGAAAACCACACAGCAACACACAGACAGAGGGAAGGATTAAAAAATATTCCTCATCCATGCTTATAATCGTAGTTCAGCGAATAAGTTTCGTACTGGGATTCTTAGCCCAGGGGGATAATGTTATTGTACCAGGAATTGAATTAGTCCACCTCCCATCCTGTGTGGCCTCGCTTTCAAAAAAGAAAGAAAAAGTAAGTTAGATTCTGGGTGATAAGAGGAGCATAATTGTGAATTGATAAGCAGGTTATCGTGGAATGTTGATAGGGTACCTTTATCAATGCATTTCCCAAGAAAGGCGATTCGGTTTTTTTAGCAAATTTTCTGTTCTTTTCCTGTCGTCGATAAAGAGAGGGAATCACCTATGCTGATCAGTGCCAGGGGGAAAGGTTGTCAGACGAAGTCATTTTTGATCAGGGGTTTTAAAGATCTGCCGTCACCCTGCTCAACTTTCGCGACCAGGAGGCTGGCTTTTGCATGACATGGATCTGCACAGAAGATCGCACGTTCGCATCTTTATTGAGCCACTTCGAATCGTTGAATGTGGAACTAATTCCCTGTACTGGTAACCTCTATCGACATGACGAGGCAAGTCTTCGACAGCGTTACTCAAGACACCTCTGGGACGCTTTCTCGACTTACGGTGTGCGCTGCCAATGGTATCACACCATCATCAGAAATCATACGATGTGTCTCTGACCTGTCGAGTCATCTCATGGAGGGCCGCAGCCCGAAGGGCATTAAAAGGTATGTATCTGGTTAAGACAAGTGTTGCCTGCTTTCACTCATTTCTTTTTTTACTGGCATTCGACGGGATCATGAAGACTCATAGATGCGAGACGGAAGACTAAGGGGATTCCAGTGGACACCCTCGCTGGACGCAACTGTGCGATTTGGACTTCGCCGAGTCGATCTGGCCATTCTTTGCACCTTCTCAACATCAGATTGCTAAGAGTGGAAGATCAAGCAAGTAGTCAGCCCATCAGCAAAGTAGTAGTGGCCTCAACATCCATAAATGCAAAGAGGCAAGATTCTGCAATGGGGCTTGAAATACATTCTTTAGTCAGACCCAGAACGAGCCTGTTTCTTGGACAGCCGAGATGCTTAGATGGTAGTTAGAAGGCCTTTGGCGTGTAATGGGGTGGGGGGAGGGGGGGGGGGGGCACAGACGTCTTCGATCATCAGAGAAACGATAGGATATGTGCCACACTCGTGGTACCGGTTCGTACTGGCATACCGTGGACGTATGGATGTCACGGGAAATGGTCAGTGTCTAATCACCACTAGTCAGGCTTTCATACTACTCAACATCAATAAATATAATGGTTTTCTATGTATGGTAGTCGGGTTGAAGCGGAAACCCTGGGGAGACTTTTCAGTTGCAACACCAAGAATGATGCAGGTTTCTGTTCATCAACATATCTGGCTGCGCAATGATGTCTCCGCATCTGATGGCCCGGACACCATCAACAAACAATCGATTGTCTCTGGGTAGGGAAAACAGAGAACCAGCTGCTGTCAGAACTTCACTCAGTGTCTTTCCAGCAGTCTCAGACACAGTAAATCAATAAATTCGTCCGTTGGGGCTGGATTTGGGTTCATTGACGCTGCGGAAGTCCTTGCTGTAGCCAGCTCAACGAAGGCACAATGCTCATAAAGATGTGTTAACCCCAAGTTAGGAAATCTACGTAAAAATAGAGGTCGGCCAAGGTTAACAACTCGGCGCAATGGACCTGGGAAGCAAGGACAGGAATCATGGGGTATTTGACCTGGAACCAGCTGTGAGAATATGAGCCCAGGAAGAGAGATGGTGTTTTTTTCCATGTGGTCCTTTGGTTGGTCGTGCTATGTACCTCAGGAAGGGTAATAGGCGAGGATGTGGGTGATCTGGGTAAGGTGAGCATTCATTCAAATTATTGTCGCTTTCGTTCTTTTTCTCCGATAGATTGCATTTGACCAATTTAAAACTACTTAGCGTCCGAGACGGACGTAGGGTGGAATATTCGAAAACCTTGATTGGTTTTTGTCACTTTCGTCCTATAAGCTTGTCTCTTTAGTCAACTCCATCACCATCTCACTAACATACATGACTGATAGGCCAGGACGGAACATCAATAACGCGTACATAACAGCAACACACACACACACACAAACCACACACAACACACACACACAAATGACACACACACACAAACACTTACCCCCCCCCCCCCACTACACAATAAGCGCACAGACAGACATACGTCCACTGCAACATGACCCCCTACCACCCACCCACCCACACACACACCATTGCGCGCGTGTGCTCCACCGCAAACCATAACAACAACGCACGCAGCTCTCTCTCTCTCTGGTCTCTGTCTCTCTCTCTATCTCTCTAACACACTACACCACACACACGACACACACACGAAACACACTACAACACACCACAAAACATCGCACACACACTTTTGCACTGCGCCCACGCACTGTCTCTCCTCTCTTCTCTATCTCTTCTCTCTCTCTTCACATACCACACACACACCCACACACACATCTACATACATCAACACCACACATCACCCACACACAGGAGAGATGAGAGAGAGGGGAGGAGAGATTGAGAAAGATTGGATAGAGGAGGGAGATGGAGTTGGTGATGAGGAGGAGGAGAGAGGTGAGGAGAGCGAGGCGAAGAGTGAAAGAGGCTGATGACGACCCCAAAAAGGAGACAGGATAGAAGGTTGCAACATATGTGTGTGGAACCACTGCCTGAAAAGATTCTTTTTTTTAAGCATTGATGAACACGGTAAGCTGAAATCAAGTCAATGCGTTTCCCCACCACGTACTCCAAATTCTCCACTGATTTGGGGTGCGTGGCAAACAAATAATTAGAAGACAATGATTAACTTACCCTTTGCAGAAATGGAAATAAGATGCTTGGAGGATGTCGTTTATGTGTGCCGTCTTGTACCTGTATTGTGAAAACAAAAGTCACTAAATACGTTCGTAGCGTCATTTTCTGCAGATGTAGTTTGTGTTATTAAAGAAATGTTATATTTGAAACAAAGACAGGGATGATGTAAAAGTCACGGTAAGGTGATAATCACACGGCATCACCTTTGCAGATTAATTGGTGAAGCGTGCGTCAATTCTCATAATGAAATGAAATTAAACACACACACACACACACACACACACACACACACACACACACACACACACACACACACACACGATCGCACGCACGCACGCACGCACGCACGCACGCACGCACGCACGCACACACACACACACACACATACACACACAGACAAAAACCAACTTGTCATACTGAGCAGGAACTGAGTTATAAAAACGTGTATACGGGTAATAAGAGAAAGTGGTAAAAATCAAAGTAATTTAACAACACAAATTGAAACATGTCTTCTCCTTATGACGCAAATCGTGTGAAGGAGGAAGGGGGGGGGGGGGTATGTGTGGGATGGGAGGATGGATGACATGGAGAAATATAGCTGATGTAGAGAGTGAATATGGAATGTTGATGGAAGATTAGTGGTGAGCGCTGGCGAGAGCGAGAGAGAGAGAGAGAGAGAGGAGAGAGAGGAGAGAGAGAGAGAGAGAGAGATTTTCTTTTTTTTTTTTTTTTTTTTTTTCTTTTTGTCTTTTTTTTTTTTTTTTTTTTTGTTTTTTTTTTTTTTTTTTCTTTTTTTTTTTTTGGCTATCCCATCTTCTGTGCTACTTAAGTGGCATGCACCCATGCCACCAGTTCCGAACCCCGTCTATCCCGACCCCAGCCCGCGCGGCAGCTCCACAGGGAAGAGTCAAATGTCACGTCGTCAAGAGGCAACCCACCGGAGGAGACACTGCGCTGCTGCTACGTCATTTCAGCTGTGTTCAGTGGCGCCTGTTCTGATCAAGCATACGCAGGGCACAACCTAGTAAGCCTTCGACTGACAGACAATAACTGCTTAGTCGCGGAGCCGACGCAAGTCAGCTCTTCCCTGGGAGGGCGCCACCACGTCTGTCCAACGACAGTCGCCATGGATTTGCTAATAAACCAGTGACCCAGACAGAGCCAAATTCAGGTCACAAATGTGCAGAGGATATCGAAACGTGGGTCACCATCAGAGCAGGGCATGAAGGACCACAGTGATGACGACTTTTTTTTTTTTTTTTAATGCTGATTGATGAAGATGAGGATGATGAAGATGATGCTAAGGATTTTCATTCCGATCTGAGAAAGCATAACAGGGTTGAACTCTAAGCTTACTTTATGTATATATCGCAGCGTCAACCAAGTCCGGGAGCTACAGGGCACCTGCAGTGTTGGTCAGGAAATTTCAGTGACACTATCAGAGACGCATCCATTAAGTGCAAGAAACTCAATCCATTAAGTGGAAGAAACTCAACGATGTGGTCCCAGTTTTGCCAGGTGAGCCCGTAACAAACTCAACTCGGGGTAGGAGCTGGTTTGGGGCAGAAAAAAAAAAAATCCCACGAATAATTTCCTCTGATGGGAATGGAACCCACGACCTCCCAGCCGGGAGTCCATGTTGCTACCCACCTCGTCACAGCATATGGTGGGAGAGAGCTACCTGGGTTCACCTGTATGACAAACGGTCTGCAGTTCCTTGTGATGTTGGTAATTGTCAGATACGCCCAGGCTAAACTAGCGAGAATATGAAAAGGAGTCGGCCACAACTGCTGGTCTACTAAAAAAGCCAGACATCATCCCGGCAGCCTATCGCCATTCAGGCGTACAACCAAAGAAGGACGACGAAGTGACCATTCCCAGTGACGACGAAGCATTGTGTGGCTGGTCACGGGCCAAAGCAACAACACCCCTTTCTTCTCATTCTGCCTTCCCGCCTTCTCCATATGGACAGCTGGCGTGTTAACAACGCTCGCTACCTGTTCTTAAAACCAGCCATTTTTCAGATCAAACGTTCACTTCTGTCTGGAAGCGTTATCATCATTAGAAGGCTTAAGTGTCATCAGTGACATACTCCTCTTTGATTTTTTTTCTTGTTTTTTTTTTCTCTTAACGAGTTGACAAACAAAGCGTGGATTCCGGAAAGTGGAGTGGGTGATGAGGAGGGGGGGGGGGGGGGGGGAGAGGAGTTGGACACGGGAGGACTGGGAATCCCAAAGCTCAGAACTTGGGATCTTGGTGTGCAATCTAGGGGAGAGCTTCCTTCACTGGTTTGCTGTCAGGTTTAAGGAAGGGTCAGTGGATACAGACTAGTCCGTTATGGACAACGCAGCATTTGTAAGTCATGTGACCGCAGTGGCTCAGGGGTGAAATTCATCTGTCTGGAACCAGCACTGCGTGGGGAAGGTAAGTGCAGGTAAAAAAAAAAAAAAAAAAAAAAAAATTCTGCGCCATTATAAAAATGATTCAGCAAAGAGTTACATAAAAAGGAATAAGGGAAGGAAATGGGTTTGAAAATGATGATTTTTGATTCTCTCTCTCTCTTTCCTCTCTCTCTCTCTCTCTCTCACACACACACACACACACACACACACACACACACACACACACACACACACACACACACACACACACACACACACTCCAGATCCTGTTGCATGAAACCAAGGCTCAAACATTGAATCTGATTCTTTTTTCCACATAGGATAACTGCACTAAAGAACGCACGCGAAGGGAATCGCACAAGAAGGAGGAAAAAGAAAACCTCAAGCTTCCTAAATCCAGCAGAGGACAAACCTGTTCGAAGATCATGGCTGACCAAACGAGACATCACGTAATGGAATGTCACATGAGGTCTTAGGAGGACGAGGCGTGGAAAGAACTCTCGCGACGCTATCGTTGAAATGAAAAGCTGACAGCTTCAGTGGCCTCTCTCCCTGTTATCTCTCTCTCTCTCTCGCTCTCTCTCTCTCCTCTCTCTCTCTCTCTCTCTCTCTCCCTCTCTCCTCTCTCTCTCTCTCTCTCTCTCTCTCTCGTATATATATATATATATATATATATATATGTATCTCATACATATATATATATGTATATATATATATATATATATACATACATACATATGTATGTATACATATATATACATATATATGTATATATATATACATACATACATACATACATACATACATACATATCTCTATATATGTGTATATATGTATATATATATTATTATATATATATGTATGTATATATATATATATATGTATACATACATACATATGTATGTATACATATATATCATATATATGTATATATATATATATATATATATATATATATATATATACATACATACATACATACATACATACATACATACATACATACATATCTCTGTGTGAGTGTGTGTGTGTGTGTCTGTGTGCGCGCGCGCGCGCGCGCGAGAGAGAGAGAGAGAGAGAGAGAGAGACAGAGGAGACAGAGACAGAGACAGACAGACAGACAGACAGACAAAGAGACAGACGGACAGAGAGAGAGAGAGAGAGAGAGAGAGAGAGAGAGAGAGAGAGAGAGAGGAGAGAGAGAGAGAGAGAGAGTTTTTTTTTTTTCCTCCCTCAAGTTTCCCTCCTTATATCTTTAACTCCATTTTTTTTTTCTCAAAGCAGTTGGGGAGGCAGACATATTAAGGCCATTAGCAAGCAAGAGATTTGAACAATAACGTGAGCATTGGCTAACTGGCAGTACCCCACGCAAGATGTGGAGCTAATGCTTTTTGACCATTTTACCATCTGTATAAGTCCGTCCATTACTTCGCCTCCTACCGACAGCGATCGCGCACTGAAGCGTTATAACAAATGGTGCAGACTTCAGGTGATTCAACGGTAAGTGTAAAAGACACCCCTACAACATTCACGTGGCGCTTGTCGAATGCGAATGGTCTAGGGACTGTCGTTTTTATGTGTGGTTGATTGACCGCATGGGTACATGAGCGGTGGAGGAGGAAACACACAGAAGAAAGGAATAGTGTTAATGACTGGGCTAGAAGACCACTGTGGGATGGCCTGGTGTTGTGAGCGGTGGTAACAGCCGTTTTCAATGCCAGTGACCATGACTTGTCGCCTTGGGAGGTCGTGGGTTCAATTCCCATCAGGCCAGGGCAATTACATGTCGGGCATTTTGGGCCTGCTTGACTCCCACACAAAGTGGGAACACACCGTCTCGAGCTTCATTCACTTCATGGATGCGTTGCTGAGGAAGTCTCTCAGAGCAGTTTTGTTTTGTTTTTTCGTTGTCAATTTCCGGGCCAACACCACGTGAATCTGTAAACTCTTTCGTGTGTCTGTATGGCTTGTACCTATTTGACGCCAGAATGTAGTACTTATAGAATGAAACAAACTACAGCTTCGTCAGTTAATCTTGATAAGAGAACTCGATAACATCATCTTCAACATCTTCCTTGTCACGTAATGAACATGAACAAACAGTCAGAAGTCTATGTCCCCTCAGGCCTTCTCTGCTTGTGATCCTAGCTTTGATTTTTTTTTCTCCACACCTATACCCATGTGTGAGTTGGTTAAAGTCCTCGGCACTGGCGAGTTCAAGCAAATTGTTGTTAGATTAAAGAGGACATTTCCCTCACGCTGGATTTTAACTTATGCAGATATTGTCGTCGGTACGGCACTTAGCTGATAGTGTCATGCATAGATATATGATCAGGAGGAAAAAAAAATGCCACTCAACATCACCAAAATGAGCCATTAGCGATGCAGTGTGTCGTTATGCTTTGACATTGATTGAGTACTCTCCCTGGACTAACCACGGTGGGGCTGTGATGGCACAAAACCCATCTGTACTCCAACATCACTGTCTGTACTCCAACGTCACTGTCTGTACTCCAACATCACTGTCTGTACGCTAATGTCACTGTATGTATGTACTCCAACATCACTGTCAGTGCTCTAACATCACTGTCTGTACTCAAACATCACTATCTGTATGTACTCTGTACAAACATTACTGTCAGTGTAACATCACTGTATGTACTCCAACATCACTGTCTGTACTCTAACATCATGTCTGTACGCTGTCACTGTATGTACTCCAACATCACTGTCAGTGCTCTACTCACTGTCTGTACTGTCTCCAACATCACACTGTCTGTACGCTAATGTCACTGTATGTACTCCAACATCACTGTCAGTGCTCAACATCACTGTCTGTACTCCAACATCACTGTCTGTACTCTACATCACTGTATGTAACATCACTGTCAGTGCTCTAACATCACTGTCTGTACTCCAACATCACTGTCTGTACTCCAACATCACTGTCTGTACTCTAACATCACTGTCTGTACTCTACTGTAACATCACTGTCTGTGCTCTAACATCACTGTCTGTACTCTAACATCAACTGTCATCACTCTACTGTACTCACCACTGTCTGTACTCTAACATCACTGTCTGTACTCTACTGTTACACATCACTGTCTGTACTCTACTGTCTGTATTCTAACATCACTGTCTGTACTCTACTGTAACATCACTGTCTGTGTACTCACTGTCTGTACTCTAACATCACTGTCTGTACTCTACTGTAACATCACTGTCTGTACTCTACTGTAACATCACTGTCTGTACTCTAACTGTCTGTACTCACACATGACTGTCTGCACTCTAACATGACTGTCTGTACTCTAACACCACTGTCTGTACTCTAACACCACTGTCTGTTCTCCAACATCACTGTCTCTACTCTAACATCACTGTCTGTACTCCAACATCACTGTGTGTACTCCAACATCACTGTCTGTACTCTAACATCACTGTCTGTACTCTACTCTTACATCACTGTCTGTACTCTAACATCACTGTCTGTACTCTACTCTAACATCACTGTCTGTACTCTACTCTAACATCACTGTCTGTACTCTACTCTAACATCACTGTCTGTACTCTAACATAACTGTCTGTGCTCTAGCATCACTGTCTGTACTGTACTCTAACACCACTGTCTGTACTGTACTCTAATATCATTGTCTGTACTCCAACATCTCTGTCTGTACTCTAACATCACTGTCTGTACTCTAACATCACTGTACTGTCTGTACTCTAACATCACTGTCTGTACTCTACTGTAACATCACTGTCTGTACTCCAACATCACTGTCTGTACTCTAACACCACTGTCTGTACTCTAACATCACTGTCTGTACCCTACTGTAAAACACCACTGTCTGTACTCTACTCTAACATCACTGTCTGTACTCTTCTGTAACACCACTGTCTGTACTCTAACATCACTTTCTGTACTGTAACATCACTGTCTGTACTCTACTGTAATCATCACTGTCTGTACTCTAACATCACTGTCTGTACTCTAACATCACTGTCTGTACTCTACTGTAACATCACTGTCTGTACTCTTCTGTAACACCACTGTCTCTACTCTAACATCACTGTCTGTACTCCAACATCACTGTCTGTCTCTAACATCACTGTCTGTACTCCACACATCACTGTCTGTACTCTACTCTAACATCACTGTCTGTACTCTAACACTACTGTCTGTACTGTACTCTAACACCTCTGTCTGTACTGTACTCTAACATCACTGTCTGTACTGTACTCTAACATCACTGTCTGTACTCCAACATCACTGTCTGTACTGTACTCTAACATCACTGTCTGTACTCTAACACTACTGTCTGTACTGTACTCTAACATCACTGTCTGTACTGTACTCTAACACCTCTGTCTGTACTGTACTCTAACATCACTGTCTACTCCAACATCACTGTCTGTACTGTAGCATCACTGTCTGTACTGTAACATCACTGTCTGTACTGTAACATCACTGTCTGTACTCTAACATCACTGTCTGTACTGTCTGTACTGTAACATCACTGTCTGTACTGTAACATCACTGTCTGTACTCTAACATCACTGTCTGTACTCTACTGTATCATCACTGTCTGTACTCTAACATCACTGTCTGTACTCTAACATCACTGTCTGTACTCTACTGTATCATCACTGTCTGTACTCTACTGTAACATCGCTGTCTGTACTGTAACATCACTGTCTGTACTCTACTGTATCATCACTGTCTGTACTCTACTGTAACATCACTGTCTGTACTCTAACACCACTGTGTGTACTCTAACACCACTGTCTGTACTCTAACACCACTGTTTGAACTCTAACATCACTCTAACACCACTGTCTGTACTCTAACATCACTCTAACACCACTGTCTGTACTCTAACACCACTGTCTGTACTCTAACACCACTGTCTGTACTCTAACATCACTGTCTGTACTCTAACACCACTGGATGTAGGTGGGATGAGATAAATGGAAAGAGTAATTGTAGTGTCTTTTTCTGTCCGATCTCAAAACGGTCATTTATTTGATTTTCTAACAACGTATTGAACGAACAAACGAAAAGACAAAAGAACATTTTTATTAAAAGAGTGTACAGGGTTAAGTACAAATAGTACTTAGGGGTGCAAATACAAACACGTACTGTGAATGAACTGGGCACCTATAAAAATGCATATTCTAAGTAAAAGATTAGTAGAAAAGATAACAAAAAAAAAAGTCCGAAAAGGTGAAAAAAAAAAGCAAAAATCTCAACAATTCATCACTCACAACTTGCATGCACATTGTAAACAACTCGTCAGTCACAAGATGAAATGGCTCCAGCTGAGAGAGAGAGAGAGAGAGAGAGAGAGAGAGAGAGAGAGAGAGAGAGAGAGAGAGAGAGAGAGAGAGAGAGAGAGACACACACACACACTGAGATTGGATTTCAATGTATGATGACTGCCGGCGGAAGTTGAATTACTAAGCCGCCGAACAAATGTAACAAACAGTGCGGGTGTGGTGTGTGTGTGTGTGTGTGTGTGTGTGTGTGTGTGTGTGTGTGTGTGTGTGTGTGCGTGTGTGTGGTGTGTGTGTGTGTGTGTGTGGTGTGTGTGTGTGTGTGTGTGTGTGCGTGCGTGCGTGCGTACATGCATGGGTGGCGTGCGTGCGTTCGTGTGTGCGTGCGCGCGCGCGTTCGTGTGTGCGTGCGCGCGCGCGTTCGTGTGTTCGTGTGTGCGTGTGTGTGTGTGTGTGTGTGTGTGTGTGTGTGTGTGTGTGTGTGTGTGTGTGTGTGTGTGTGTGTGTGAACGAGTGCTGGTCTCCATGTGTAAGTTCATAAATAAGTATTGTAAAAATGTGTGAATAAACATTTTACATTTTGGATCTTATTCCTTTCTTTTACATTTTATAGAACTGTATTTTTTATAAATTAGTTCGTTGGTAAGTACATTGTGCTCCCTCCAATAAAGAGAAATGATCAACAAGTGTTATTATTGTTATGACAGTACTGATGATGATGATGATGATGATGATGATGATGATGATGATGACGACGATGACGATGACGATGATGATAATAAAGACGACAACGACGACAATGATGATGATAATGATAAGGTGGAGGAGGAGGAGGAGGAGGAGGAGGAGGAGGAGGAGGCGACGACGACGACGACGACGAAGATTAGTGTTATCAAAATGAGAAAGACAGATTCCACTGTACCACAGCAACAAATTAACAAATACATCAATTAGATAAGAGTACGTAG
>JADBJO010015519.1:19406-21906 GCA_016801955.1 Conus betulinus
CTTTACAAAACCCATTCACAAGGATGAAGGGGGTAGGGGCTGTGCATGAATAACCATAATTGGTACATAACCGGAAAAGTTCATCATGACGAGGAATCCAGATGACGGAAAACTAGAGAATCAGTTATCAACATTGAACATTAATAACAGTCAGATTCTCAAAACGTTTATCAACAAGAGCGATGCCACAGTGCAACAGTCACGATCGACCGCCATGATTTCGGTTTTCGCCCCTTGTGCAGCTTCTCAGTTCTTCTTTCAAGGAACACAAGCGGTCATCTATCTTCCTTGTTTTTTTCTTCCAAACATGTCATGATGTCTCTTATTGTAATATTGTCTGTATGGCCTGTCGTTGACTTATTGAAATCAGATGAATCCTGACAACCACAATTACTGCATATCATAGACATGTTTGCATCTGCAACAAAGGCTTCATTTTCGTGTTGTGTTGAAATCTGTGCTGTAGTTACTAGTGGATTGTCTTCACATACTGCAGCAGAAATATCTTCAACGTGATCTTCATTAATGCTTTGTTTATCTAAATCAATGTCATTTTAGAATTCTAACTTGGGAAGAATAGCTACAGACTCACTGTCTATATCACACTGCGCCATGTCGATGTGTGTCACACTGTCAGACGGTGTACTTGGTGCAAGCGATGATACAGTTGAGGGGGGGGGGGGGGGGGGGGGTCAGAAGACTGAAAGATGTCAGCACAGGCAGCTCCATTAATTTTGTCTCTTGTGTTGGTGTTGTATGACAGACAAGGTGGATTTGTCAGAAACATACCGGACGGGGTAAATACACGTTCCCTTGTCTTTTGCTTTCAGTGTTCCTCTGCCTTTTTCCTGTTCACCTGCGGCGGACATTTTCTCCTGAACACGGCACTTTGTGGTTGGGCTTGCGTGGCAGGGGAATGGTCGACAATCGTTTTAATCGATGAACGACAACAGTCTGGTTGTCCCTGCCATCTATTTTAAGACATATAACGTCATGTTACGCAGAGCGGCGTTTAGAATATGTTCTAAATTCAGTGGAAGACCTTCGACGGGCATTTTGGAAGTTTTCTTGTAAAGACAGGCAAAATTTTCCGGAGCCGTGAAAAGTTCGACTTGCTGGCGTCAGTCAAGGGAAGTCACTCGAAAAAAGCAGAGAGAAAGAGAGAGCAGAGGAGAGAGAGAGAGAGAGAGAGGAGAGGAGAGAGAGAGAGAGAAACGGAAAAGGAAAGTTTATTCATGTATAGGCCATTGCCCCTCTGATGGAGGGGTACATAACTTCTATATGCATAATTAACAACATATTTAGTATCTAATCCTGAGAGAGAGAGCGAGAGCGAGCGAGAGAGAGAGAGAGAGAGAGAGAGAGAGAGAGAGACAGACAGACAGACAGACAGACAGACAGACAGACAGAGAATACGAATACGAATACGAATACGAATAATTTATTCAGTATATGCCAAAGCCCCAAACCGAAGGGGGTACACATACATTAAAGAAATCAAAAGTATGACAAGAATTGCTTCACCCAGTACCCTGACTATTATAGCAAATTTCATACTTACTTGTATAAGACGAATTAACTATGAAAAATTATAACTGTAAACATGCTAAGAAGTTGCTGTTAGTAATATTCTATATAAACGTTGCAAGCTTTAAAAATGTGGCCTCATTTCTAGACGACAATAACAGATGAAATCGAAAGTTACATGGGTTATTAAAAAAAAACTGTAGGTTTAATTACTTTTCTCTATAATCCTAAGAACTGGACAACAAAACAAGAAATGCATTTCATCCTGTTTAGCTCAACTACACAATCGACATGGCACTTCCTGATCTTCCTGATCATGTTCAAGTCCATATCTAAAACGATGGCAAGCAATCTCAGACATACCATATCTAATTTAGTCAATGCACTTTTTACATATGTGTTCAGTATATATCCCAGTACGTGGATTTAAATTGTCGATATTCAGCAAATCTATAAATGGTGTCTATGTGATCGTGCCAATCCTGCTACCTACAGTCTATATCTCTTTGCCTAAAGGGTTTTGTGAAACTTTAAATACATTGAACACCTTGATCTTCCCAAAACAAAAGTAAACCCATGTGAATTTTAAGCACTGACTAATAGTTGTAACCCACATCTTCTTGCTACTTTCTGTTCAAATTATACAATACTTTAGAAGCTTTCAAAGGTAGCCTACTTTCCTCCATCCGCATTAATTTCAGCCAGCATTGAATACATTTCATATGAAAGTTTACATAGGTTGGAAATCTTCCTAGCTCACCATATACACAATTATTTGGAGTTCTTGTGTCCACATTCAGAAAACGTTCCATGGCAAATAAATGTACATTTTCGATTTCAGTGTCAGTGTCAAACGCCCAGGTTTCTGCAACATTCTGCACTATTGGTTGCAACTTGGATTCAAACATTTCGTATAACCGAACTAAAAGAACTGCATTCCAGTTTGTTAAGCACATGAAACATTGCCATCCCT
>JADBJO010015519.1:31906-36906 GCA_016801955.1 Conus betulinus
TAGACGTGGGAGAAGGTTGTAGACGTGGGAGAAAGTTGTAGACGTGGGAGAAGGTTGTAGACGTGGGAGAAGGTTGTAGATGTGTAGAAGGTTGTAGACGTGGCAGAAGGTTGTAGACGTGGGAGAAAGCACAACCTTCTCATCAGAAATAACAAGCATTTCCTCATTTTCAACAATAGCAACAAAAACTGCTTTTGTTATGATAGCAACAGCTTCAAAAACAACGGCTTCAGAAACGAGGCGTTCATATTATATTTGAAAACTCCATCTACAAAATATTGCAATGCAACAAATTGTACATATAATAAAAAAAAAACAACAACTACCAGTTGAACACATTCTACTTGATTGTGAGCAACTTAGACGATTTCTTCCTGTAGATGTCATTGGGATTTTAAGTCATTTTGGAAAACAAAAAAAATCTTTTGAGTCAGAAATGGTCTATTTGAATGCTGACCAACCATCTTTTCTATGGTCCAACTGGCCGTTTCTTGTGAATCCTTTCCATCACATGAACCCCACTTACCTAATCCCCCACTCTTGCCCCCCCCATCTACTACCACCACTCCTTCCGCCTTCCCTTTCCTTTCGTTCTGTCTTAGCTTTGGTTTATTCCACTGATCATCGTTGATATACTGACAACAGTCATCTAAAAATCATCGACAGAGACGAACAAACTAGAATAAACCAAATGACCAAGCAACCAACAATTCATACAAGTAAAAAGGCAACAGCAATTCGAGTCACAAGACAACACACAACGCGTTTCGACCTCTTAGGTCTTCCTCAGGTGAAACAAAGACGGACAAAATAACGAAAATGCACTTAGCTTTGATCGCTTCAGATTGCTTCTGAGTTCAGCGCAAGGAAGGTGTTAAATGAGGCTGAAGGCGCCTTCCTTGCGCTGAACTCTCAGAAATCTGAAGCGATCAAAACTAAGTGCATTTTCGTTATTTTGTCCGTCTTGTTTCACCTGAGGAAGACCCAAGAGGTCGAAACGCGTTTGTGTGTGTCCACGTTTCTCTGGGCGGTTCGCTGACATTTATTTAAGATTTGTTAAAACATGAACACCCAAAACTGGAATAAGAAAGAAAAAAACAAACGAATTCAAACGAAGATAATTACCACAATCTACAGCACATAAAGCACGTCCAGCAACAACAACAGCAACACACCATAACCCACAGCACATATAGCAAGTCCAGCAACAGCAACGCAACAATAGCATCAACATCAACACTCGTCAACAACAATCAATTCAACAACAGTAACTGTCAACATCGTCTTGAACAACTTCAAAGCAACAGCAAAAACATAACTCAACAACAACAGCAGCAGCAGTCGCGGCAGCACCAACAACTACAACAACAACACAATAACAGAGAGTTCTCACCTACCCTTCGATTTCAATCAATACCTGGAAGCTAAAGAACAGGAAAACTCAATACCCATCTGTCTCCTGGACTCAGGGTGGGGTAGGGTGGGGGTGGGGGGTGGGGTGGTGGGTGGGGGCTTGGAGCTGTGACGACCACTGGAAAGAGCAGAGGAGGCAGCAGGCAGGAGGAGGGGATAGCCTCCGCAGCCCAACACCCTATCAATTTTGGTAAGCCCAGGAGGTATGTGTGTGTGTGTGTGTGTGTGTGTGTGGTGTGGGGGGGGGGGGGGGGGGGGGGGGGGGAGGGGGCGGAGGGGGGGGGGGGGTAAGGGGGGGGGGGGGCGGGGGGTAAGGGTATATGGGTGGGTGTGTGTGGTGTGTGTGTGTGTGTGTGTGTGTGTGTGTGTGTGTGTGTGTGGTGTGTGTGTGTGTGTGTGTGTGTGTGTGTGTGTGTGTGTGTGTGTGTGTGTGTGTGTGTAGGTGTGTAGGTGTAGGTGTGCGCGCGCGCGCGCTCACCGAAGCCAAACACTCTATTGCTTTTGAAGAGTGGTGGGGAAAATGTGTGTGTGTGTGTGTGTGGGGGGGGGGGGGGGGGGGAGGGGGATGCGTGCGTGTGTGCGTGTGTGTGTGCGTGTGCGCCTCTGTGTGTGTATGTGTGTGTGTGTGTGCGCGCGCGCGCGCGTTTATGTGTGTGTGTGTGTGTGTGTGCGTGTGTGCGTGTGTGTGTGTGTGCGCGCGTGTGTGTGTGTGTGCGTGCATAAGAGCGTGCGTGCGGTGCGAGTGTGTGCGTGCGTGCGTGCGTGCGTGCGTGCGTGCGTGCGTGCGTGCGTGCGTGCGTGCGTGCGTGCGTGTGTGTGTGTGTGTGTGTGTGTGTGTGTGTGTGTGTGTGTGTGTGTTCAAATAGCTAGTAGCCACATTTTCATCTTAATGTGTGGAGAAGGGCGTGAGCGTATCGGCTAGGCAAGAACAAATGGCATTGAGATGGAGGGGGACAAAGAGCAGAGGGAGGGGGGAGGCCCAGAAGTCTGGAAGGGCAGGGTGATTCGATCGATCAGTTTTAGGTTCGATCGGGAACATTAACACTAATGCTAATGCGTGTGTGTGTGTGGTGTGTGTGTGTGTATGTGTGTGTGTGTGTGTGTGTGTGTGTGTGTGTGTGTGTGTGTGTGTGTGTGTGTGGTGTGTGTGTGTGTGTGTGTGTGTGTGTGTGTGTGTGTGTGAGAGAGAGAGTGTTTGCATGTATATCTAAGTGTATGGATGTGTGTGTGTGTGTGTGTGTGTGTGTACGTGTGTGTGTGTGTGTGTGTGTGTGTGTGTGTGTGTGTGTGTGTGTGTGTGTGTGTGTGTGTGTGTGTGTGTGTTTTCATCAAGATTGATGTAAATCGGCTCTGATCAGATCTCTACAGTAATTCTGACTGACTGACTCCAGTTGTAAGGTTTTTTTTTTCAATCCTCTCTCTCTCTCTCTCTGTCTCTCTCTCTCTCTCGCGCGCTCTCTCTCCTCTCTGGGGTGTGTTCTCTCTCTCCCCTCTCTCTCTCTCTCTCTCTCTTCTCTCTCTCTCTCTAAGGGTTCTCTCCTCTTTCTCTTTTTTTTTTTTTTTTTTTTTTTTTTTTTTTAGGAAACACCGTATGTATACATGCGACACAAATATCGGTACTCGTGGCTTACTTTCTTTTTTCGTGTTTTTCGTTTTGGTTTTGATCGCCTTATTCTTGACATACATTTGTGTCTGAAAGCATGCTAAAACGATGAGTATTGTGTGGTTGTTTCTGTAAGAGGCGTGTGTGAATGAAAACGGTTAATACCTGCACTGATTGATCGGTAACAGATCTGTGACATTGATTTGTGACAGTAAAGAAAAAAAAAGGGTGATAGTCGTGAGGTAAAAAGGAAAATGAGTCTCACGGGTACAGGTAAATCTGAAGTAAATGCAGCCACCTTGTCAGTATGATTGGAAACAACACTTTATCTTGAATGGTTTTGTATGCTAAATTACAAAAAAAAAATACCTTTTAATACTTAACAAAAATGCAAAACAAATAACACAAAATACCGTTGAGCCTCCTTTCTCATCTTGCTATTTATCCAGCTTTTTTTTTTTTTTTTTGTCATGCAGCTTATACTAACGAATTTTGTAAAACTCTATACTTATTCTACGGAACAGGTTTTGACAGTTCTGGGTTGGGCTTGCATGGCATCAGATTGTTCAGGTAGTCTCTCCTCTTAATTTCCATCCTCCGTATTCATTTGCGTACTACTACTGTCTATTAATTATCAATATCCTGTTGTTCTTTTACTGATTCATGTTTCTCCTATTTACTTCCAAGACTATGGTCAAGGCATCATTGTTTTCGTACCCTGTTACTAAAGGTTAAAAAGGTTTAAAACGTTGTAGTCTAATAGTTGCAGGATGGTCAGTAGAGTGATAGATGTTCGAATTCTCTCAGACTTGTCGCTATGGCTGGCAGAGCCCAGCCCCCCCCCCCCCCCCCCACCCCCTTATTCTGCCGCCTTAATGTTCCCTGGACTGAATCACCGACTGCTGAGTGGATCGAAAGTATCTTCAGGTCTTACAATTCCAAGCCCATGGATGTTTAGAACTCACGGCCGTTGGTTCTTGCAGCCCAGTGCATGGACAGTTTGACTTCAGGCCCATTCTGGAATTAACTAAACGCACTTCATTTTTTTTTTCTTGTGGCATCAGTTATCAGATCAATGGAGCACCTAAGGCGGTACTTTACTTTTTTTTTATACGGCCGAAATCCGCCTCTTCATTTTTTTGGGTTGCTTCACATTGTCCTCTTCATCTGCAAAAAAAAAAAAAAAAAAAAAAAAAAAAAAAAAAAAAAAAAAAAAAAGGGTGAAAAAAAAAATCAAAAACCCAATTTCCACTACTATTTTTTTTTCTCTCTCTTCTCCACCAGTCTCTTACACACCATGCATTGTCTGTATGTTCTCTCACATGGACCATATTTTTGCTGATTTAAGTGTACTGGCGTTTGATACAAAGTGTCTGGGTTTGTTAATGTTCTAATGTGTGGGGTATTGGCACTTTCACTCTGATAATGTGCTGCTTATGTGAACAGAACAACATACATGAAACAAAAACAAAACAAAACAAAAAAAAAAAAACAACCAAAAAAAACCCTGCATTAGTTTCTTTTCTTTTCTTTCAGTTTTGCCACAGAGAGAGAGAGACAGACAGAGAGAGAGAGAGAGAGAGGAGAGAGAGAGAGAGAGAGAGAGAGAGAGAGACAGAGAGACAGACAGACAGACAGACAGACAGCAGACACTTCATTTTCTATTTCGTTTTCAACGTTTTTTTTTTTGTTTCGGTAACATTTCTGGTAGAGGGTTGCTTCCTGCTTCTCCTTTGCTGGCGTTTCTTGGGACTATGATGTTTTACATGGTATCATTATAGTTATTCTTTGCATGATGCTCTAAACTGTCCTGTATGAAGAAAAAAAAAAAAAAGCGTTTTATCATAGGGGTGTCTATGCACCCACGTTCTGTGTTATGCATGTCATATAGTGATTATTCGTTCAAAAAAGATGTGTACACATATATACATTTTAATGGAAGATTGATGTGTAGTCGTTTCTGTGTGAAAAAAAAGTTTTGCAC
>JADBJO010015519.1:41906-43515 GCA_016801955.1 Conus betulinus
TCTTGATTTAATGGTTATTCTCCTGCTCATCTCCTGATCTAATGACAACATTTATCTGAAATCTAGAATTATCAACATGGACAAAACACACTGTAAATAGATAAACCATCAACCAATCCACAACTTCTATAAGCAACACAAACATTTTCACACAACGACAAAATCATCAATATTAACATCTCCACACTCAGAGTTCCTCAACAACACCACCTTCAACACAAAAACAACACTATCAACAACTCAAACAACGAGACCATCGACACCAAAAACTATGACAAATCAACATCATTTTCAACGAAATCAGTCACCACAACCAACAGCATATACAGCAAGTTCGGCAACAACAAACAACACAACAATACCATAAACGTCAAGGCCATCAAATCTACACCTTCAATGACAGCCACTGTCAATGCAGACTGGAATAACTTCAAAACAACAAGAAGAGAACAACAATAACGGCATCATCATCATCATCATCATCATCATCATGAACATCAACAACAACAACATTAACAATCTTCACCTTCCTTTCGATTTCAGTCAATACTTCGATCATGAAAAAAAAGAAGAAAAACTCAATGCCATCCATCACTTTTGGCTCAAGGGGCTTGGAGCTGTGACGGCCACAGGAAAAAGCAGGGGGAGGCAGCAGGCAGGAAGGCCAGGGATAGCCCACAGCAGCCGTAGCACCCCTACTCTGCAGTAGTGTGGTGTGTGTGATGGTGTGTGGGTGTGGTGTGTGTGTGTGTGTGTGTGTGTGTGTGTGTGGCGTGCGTGTGTGCGTGCGTGCGTGCGTGCGCGTGTGTGGTGTGTGTGTGTGTGTGTGTGTGTGTGTGTGGGTGTTTGTGTGTGTGTCATATAGCTGGTAGCGACTTTTTCATCTTTACTTGGAGGAAGGACAGAGAAAGAAGGCTAGGGGGGAGAAATGGGCGATGGACGGGGAGGGTTGGGGAACATTGGGAAGAAGGGGGGGGGGGGGGTGGGCGGGGGGTGGGGGGGAAAGAGGTGTGTGTGTTGGGATGGAGAAGAAAAAAGTCTGGGAGGGCAAGATGATTCGATGATCGATGAGTTGTGGTTTTCGATCGGGAATGTTCACACGTGTGTGCCTGGGTGGTGTGTGTGCTGCGGTGTGTGGTGCGGTGTGGTGTGTGTGTGTGATGTGTGTGGTGTGTGTGGTGTGTGGTGCTGGGTGTGTGTGTGTGTTGGATGTGTGTGTGGTGGGTGTGTGTGTGAGTGTGAGTCGTGGGTGTGTGTGTGCGTGTAGTGTGTGTGTGTGTGTGTGTGTGTGTGTGTGTGGGGTGTAGGTTGTGTGGGTGCCATGTGTGCTGTGTGTGTGTGGGTGTGATTGTGTGTGGGTGTGTGGGGCTGCTTGGTGGTGTGGTGTGGGTGTGTGTGAGGAGTCGTGCGGGCGTGCGTGAGTGCACCGTGCGGCATCGGGAGTGCGTGGTGGGGTGTTGTATGTGTGTGTGTGATGGTGTGTGTGTGTGTGTGACGGTGGTGGGTGTGTGTGTGTGGTGTGGGTGTGTTCGCGCGCCGCGCAGCGCGCGCGCCGCAGCGTTATACACGTTGTCTGTGTCTGTGAATGTAAACGAAAAAAAAAAAAGAA
>JADBJO010015520.1:0-15000 GCA_016801955.1 Conus betulinus
TCCATTTTTATCGCAAGATTTAATTGCAACATCCGCTTTTTGTGAGGGAATGTTTCAATTTCCGATTCTGCAACTGATATTGGAATATTTGTCGATCCACAGTTTTGTTGAAGGTTTCCTCCCACCTGTGTCGCTGCGGAGAATGAAAGGGTTAGTGTTTGAAAAACCTGAAGAATAACTCCTCTCAATCCAATCCCCTTCACCAGGATGTCCGGCGAGCCTCCTTCGTGGCCGTATAAATGCGCCAAAGGCCACGTATGTTTCTGGGCGCCGAGAATGGAGCCTTGACCTGCAGCACGTTCGTTTTCGCCCGCCAAACATATTTCTAGAACGGACGGACGGCTCTCGTAGTCGGGAATGTCTTTAGATTTTAGAAACACACCAGGATTAACCGTTTGAAAAAAATTCCATTATTGTTTCCAGTAGACGGAAGGAAACTCGAAATCGAAATCGAAGTGTAAACGCACAACGTGAAAACACTGCGTTTTGCGAGCGACAGAGTTCACAAAATTCGGCATGAACAGAGAGCGTGCGATCCGCGTCCTCACTCGACGAATGTTTGCTCAACCGAATCCTCAAGTAACTAACTTGTCTGACAGCATCAGTAGTTTGTGTTTTCATCTTCCTTTGTGTGCACAGGACTGTCGTGTCATGAAGGAGGGCTTTTAAGAGGGACATTCTGTGTCCATTTCCGGGGTCTGCTGAACTTGTAGACTTGTGGTTACATTCATGTTGAGTCATGATGGCGTCAACTCCATTGCCAACTTGTGTTACATTCATGATGACATCCATTGCCAACATTGTGTTACATTCGTGATGACGTCCATCGTCAGTCACACCATTGTGTTATAGGACACCCACAGCCCAGAGCTGTGCCAACGTCAGATTTCTCCAGGTCCTGTTGTTGTGTGTCTTTGGTGAGACTCTCACGGAGAAGCTGTGGAACTTCTTCCTCAGTATTTTCTCTATTTGAATCCTCTCAAGGACATTGGGACATTTCTTATCCAGCAAATAGGAGATAGCGTATTCCCACCCGGTCCCTGCGAAGATTCTGCACTGTCTTTCTAAACCATGTTCTTTATCTCATCCACTCTTGGTGGCTTGTCATTGCGTCTGTTTATCTGGTGCTGCTCCGCTCGTAGAGTCGGTGTATGTTTTCCTGAAACGCTGTTCCAGAGTTTTTCTTTGTCCACTGTGAATGACTGATTTGGGCTGGCTGAAGAGTTTTTCCCGGTGATCCGGAAAGGGTCCCTTAGAAGCATGAGCTTTTCCCTGTTGTTTTTTGCTTCTTCTCCTTTGGCTGATCCTGCTTTGTTGAGCGCACTGCGCTATGCTTTCCGGTCTTCCCAGGGGTTTCTCTTCCACCCTTTCTTCTCAGCTTCTAAGGCAGACTTGAATTGTTTGTTAAGAGTCCTCTTTCTATTCCGGATGCTATCCGTCCCTCGCTTACTTGCGCCTGGATATTTAACGCGACTTTACGTCATATCCCTACAGTTTCCGTGTATAATGTCTCCAAGAGGGGGTGAGTTTGTGCTCCAGTGTGATGTGATCTTCCCTACAGTTTCCGTGTATAATGTCTCCAAGAGATGTTAGTTTGTGCTCCAGTGTGATGTGAATTTACCTATCAGCACATCCAGTAAGTGGACATTTTTTTTTCATCTGAATTCTCCTCCCATTCCTCTTTTGCACTTGCGGGTGGCGGATTGAGTTTTTCTGGCGATTGGCATCGAGAGCCTATACACATTAATCGTATGAGTTTATCAGCGTGAACGTCCTTGGCGTTGTGGTTTGATTCTTGATCTTGGTCTTTCGACGTCTTATTTGCTGGCGCAGTGCACTGCTATTCATTATTCTGAAGCCCTTTATACTTCTGTGCATCTTCATGCCGTGCTCAGCGTAGATTTTCCTGCTAGAGACACACGGCAATTTAACTCGTTCAGTATTCCTAGTCTGAAATAGCTTTCCAGTCGTGATCAAGTTGGCGCCGATAGATTCACCATCCTCTTCCCCTTTCGATGAATCCTGGGAACAACTTCTGTTTGTATACCAGTGGCAAGTTGGAGAGGGACATGGCGAGTATGCAGCCCACAGAAGCCGTACGTCTGGCCTTTCCCAGTGTCGTCCGGTCTGTTCTGGAAGTCAGTGGTTTAGACATAGGTCAGTAGGAAGAAACTCCAGGGAAAACTTGATAGCAGGTCTTCAGAGAGACACCTTCGCCCTCCCCGTACCTTAGACAAGTGTTGTGGTCCTAATGCCTTACATAATGGGGGGGGAAGAGGAAGGGGAGAGGCGGGCCTCCTGCATGCAATGACCAAAATGCCCTTCTAATGCCAGATTGTTACCCTTTTTTTCCCCCTGATCCTGCCGGCATTCAAACCAGCAATTTCTGAATGGGTGGGCGTCGTAGGGCGTTGCCTGTTTAGACAGCACATTACCGCGACCACCCACGTCAGGAAGTTTAAGCCCTATGAAATTCGCTTTTGTTCCTGCAAGTCCCAAATCCGATGGGACCATTTTTCAGCTGCCTCTGCCATTGTTTTTGGGATTCTGCTTCACTGCTTAGCAGACACCCTAGCTGTGTTTCATGAAATCACGGGTTGATGAACCTACAACCACCCCTTGCTCCAACTTCGACGACGAGAACTTTGGCTTAGAAGCCGGACTCCCTCAAGCTGTGTGCCAGACTGTCAGACTTTGAGGTGCTGCAGATGTGAGTTTGACTCCATTCTGATGTCATATGTCACAGACAATCCCATCAGAACCAGTTGTTGTCTGACCCCGAGTGGAGTCCAGTGTCCGATCGTATGCCACTCTTCCTGATGATCTCTGGAGGGCGTAACATTCTGAAACCCTTGCTGTGCACCCCCAGTCCCTATAGGCAGCATATACAATTATGAGAAAACACGTCTAAGATCAGGCAATGGATTCATACTCTCTGCTACGTGTGCCCTGGGTGTTACACAAGGCGATAAAGGTAGCCCTTCTTTATTTTCGGTATTTGTGAACAAACTAAATAATTGAGAATGGAAGACACGATGCAATGGTCCCTTCTAATGAAAATGAATTACTTCGTTATCAACGAACGATATTGTTTAAACTGTCGGAAAGCCGTACTGACTTCCAGCCCCGGTAACTAGTCGATACAATGCGGTTTCTTGATTTCAGGTAAAGGCCATTATGGAAAAAGAGTGATGTGTACTTTGTTTTTAATCATGGGTACCTAACACTGAGGGAAAGATGGACTGTTAGTATATTTTCTATGGGGAGGGTAATGGCTGTCATGAACTTCTGTAAATCTCTTGGAAATACTTTTCCTCTGGTGTTTCTTAGATTCTTGTCAGAATATTGCAAGTGAAGCAAAATATGGCCCTTTGCGAATTCTTTAAAATTGTGTATACTTAAACATAATCATTCATGAATAGTTTTTTCAGAATGGTTTGTTGCACAGACCTCAAAACAGGGCTAAATAACAGGGTTTGGAAGGCGTTTACATATGTTAAAAAAGCTCATTTATTTGCTTATAACACATTTGTAGGTGTCGGCATTAAACATATGATCTTGTTTACGGTGAAAGGGGTCCATATCGTATTCATATAACTTCATTTCAGATGCTTTACACATGGGTAAAAATGCTGCGTATGAATGAACACGGACTGCCGCTCAAGGCCAGGACATCGCTGGATTTAGAAGTGCGTTGAAAAGAAGTCTTGGACGTTACGTTTTTGTTTCCTTTTATCCCTCCAAAATGGATGTGGTTTTGTATGGTCGAATCAAGGTGTGGGAAATATAAATGTTGTATAACGGCATGGCGATAGATATTGGTAGATAATAAAAGGCAAAACTGGAATGAACACATTCAAAAGGGCAACATATTTTATTGCACCTGAAATTGCCATCTTTGTTAAAGCCCAGTCAACGTTGACGATGCTGTATGCGCACATGCACGAACTAACAAATTCCAGTATTACATGAAGAAAAAGCCATTCCTAAGAGTTGTTGTTGTTGTTGTTATTTTTGTTGTTGTTGTTGTTGTTGTATTGAAATGCAGTATAATTCTGAAAGACAGACTCGCTGCAACAGCAGTCAAACTGAATGACAGTGTGATCTGACTTAGATCACTCAGGGAATCGTAAAGTGCTTGAAGGTTCAGACTTTACAAGAAGTCGAATTTCAAGCGATTTTGTTTACGATTATGAGATCCTCACGCCATACATAAATTTGTTACCATCCGCCTTTGAGCATTTATGACACGTAAAAGCATTGAATTACATTGAATTACATTGCAGATCTTTCGACGGATACGTGCAAAATCTTATTCTGTGTGGATTCAAAGTCTGTTTTACAAGCCATTAAATCCCAAGGCATAAGAAATCGACTAGAAATGACTATTGAAAAAAAACCATATCATTCATGAGTTGTCTCTAAAGGGTACCAGTATTACCTTTTGCTGGATTCCTTCTCACTCAGGAATCGCCCAAAACGAGTGGGCAGATCATGCGGCTATAAGGCAGCGAAAAAAAATGTAGGTTAACAGCATCTCGACATTCAGCTAGATCTGCACGAATTTGACCAGCGCATAGAAAAGTGTGTCTCAAAATCAGGTTGCTGAACTGCGAAAAAAATCCCAAATAGTCAATATTACCAGCACTGTGTACAAGTAAAAAATGCGGCGAATCCGAAATCTTTTTTAAACAATTTATCTGTGATGCATACCAGACATGTTTACCAGTTTGATGTATAGGTTCCGATTGAATGCTTTTAGAACAAAGTATTCTAAAAATACACATTGCATATGTGGCAAACCAATTACTGTAAACCACCTACTTCTTCACTGCCCAGGAGTTAGGCACTTTGTTCCTAAGATAAAGTCAGCAGATTAATTGTCAGCCAGTGCACCATTATCGAATGAAAATATTTTAAATAATCACTCATTACTTTGCGTGTTCTCCGAAAATTTTTAATTCCAGTCTACTTGGTATCTGTCTCTGATGTACTTTAAACTAAAAGTGTTGTGTTGTACGACATTGACGATTATATGATATATATGGTCAGCCCCCCCCCCCCCCCCCCCCCCCCCCCCCCCCCACACACACACACACACACACTCCCTTCCTCTATTCCATCCTCCTTTCCACCCTGATGCCCCCCGTTCCCACCCACAAACCTCCCTCCCCCCACCCCTCCCCCGTGCATTATGCTTCAATTCTACTAAACTTATTTCGCGTGATATACTTTAATTCTACCGATCAACATACAGTAAAGGTAAAGATAAACAACCGGGATAAGTAAATATCTACCTATCCCACCACCCATCCCAACCCTTCCCCTCTTATCCCTAACACAGTCCTCTCTTTCCTTCTTGCACACACACACACACACACACACACACACACACACACACACACACACACACACACACACAGAGACAGGCACACACACATATCCACGCACACACGCACACAAACGCACACACACGCACACACAGGCGCGCGCGCGCGCGCGCGCACACACACACACACACACACACACACACACACACACCTACGCCCACGCGCACACACACACACACACACACACACACACACACACACACACACACACACACACACACACACACACACACACACACAATCATGTTTTCCCGTTTAATAACACTTATAGTGAACAGACGTTAAACTAAAGAATTAACTAACTAACTAACACACACACACACACACCACACACACACACACACACACACACACACACACACACACACACACACACACACACACACACTCAAGAGGAGAGGAAGAGGGAAGAAGTATGGGTCCATTCAAAAAGCTGAAAAACGTTAGGGGTCACACACTTCATGACCTTGGTAACAATAAAAGCATCCACTGCCGAACAATTTTACGTTTAAACTCCTGAGTACACGCTCTTCAGCACATTGTGTACCTCTGATGGTCACACAATGACATCTGCCATGGATCAGTTATGTTCCTTGACGTCTGAATGACACGCCCCGCGCATAGTGCGCCCTATGTGAACGCAGCGCAGGCTTCCAAGAGCGGTAGAGGACTGCCTGCGGCGGGTTGATCTGGCAGTTGAGGACAGTGCTTTTCTGGGTCCCATCTGCGCCTTCGGATGTATCTTCTTCTTGTCTGCCATTTGGCTGATTCTGGCGAAAGGCTCAGTGACGGTGAGGAAGGATCCACTGACTACAGGGAAAGTCCTGCTGTCAGCGGAAATGACTGCAACGGGGGGGGGGGGGGGGTGGGGGGGTGGGGAATCCTCTTCAGAGGGCACGTAAGACCATGTGGCGAAAGTCTGACTGTGTCTGGAGTTGTACTGTATTCACCGGTCAACGAAATGGCACCGACTGGTGCTGCATCATCAGCGCAGCAGTTTGCTTGGTGATGGCGTCTTTGGCCAGTGGGCTCTGCGGTCAAGAAGTGCTCGTATGGAGACGCTTCTATAGAGATTCTGTTGTGTCGCGTCCGATGGTCACACAAGGGCATCTGCCCACGTCCTTAACGTCTTAATGGAATGCCTGTGCGTGCCTGCATCCTATGTGAACACAGCGCAGGCTTCCAGTGGTGGTGCAGTATTGCCCTTTTTTTTTTCTCTTACCAGTTCGAACGGACCAAGTGCCCGCACACAGTATGTCGGTTGTTTTCAATTACAGTTAATCGTGTTCGTCTCCGGCGAACGCAAACAACTTCGTGACATATCCGAATGTGGATCTAGTCCAACTGATGCTGTTCGTTACTATTAGTAATGAAACAACATGAAAAAAAGAGGAATATACATCAAAAAGGTAGAGATCAAAGAATGAAAGGGAGATGAAAAGTATCAAACAAAGGGAATGAAATAAACCTATCATCGGATGTCACTTAAATTCAGGACAGCATGAAACACAATACGGACACCTGTTGCTCTCTTTCCTTACTGCTTGTGCTTCACACTTAAACAGAAGAGCATGTAACCCTGCTTGGTCTACTCGTTTAACATGCTCTGACTGCATTAGATGATGACTTACAGTAAACTGTTTACCACTAGGTAATACTATAATGTAAAACAAAAAGTGAGAGCGGCTTTTAAAAGGGTTATACTAAGATCGAACAAACTTCGTTTGCAGTTTCTGTGCAATTGAGGAGACATTACCGCGCAGTACTACGAATGGTCTGTGTATGCTACACAACGTCTGCTAAACCAAATGATTGCAGAGCGGAAAGGATTTGTATCTCGCTTCATTTCACCCCGATTCGCCTTTGTGGGAGCCTTTGTGAATTGACCTCAATGCATTGACTGCCCTGATATGGCCCATTGCGGTCGGCTGGGCTATAAGCAACATCACCTTTCCTTTCTGGGAGTCCTTTTCGCTCGCTGGGGTATAGAACCGATTCCCTGGCGCGAGAAGTGTTCAGCTGACTTGTGTTCCCTTCTCAGGTGGCTACGCATGCAAGCTTCTTCTTGTCCTCTTTTCCAGCGAGGTCCACCTATTACCTGAACGTAACCTTTGCTTGAACCACCGTGTATGTGTTTCAAAAATACCAGTTCGATACTCTCAGTTTCGACGTGTGGTGCACAGACAGCTAACTCGTGAACACAGGCATTCACAGAGCCTGTTGGTCCAACAGAAATAACAAATGCCTTCAGTGTGCACGATGTAACTCCAAGAAGCGAAAAGCGTAGGTACTAAATCCTATCCTTACTACATCCTCGGTGACACCATTATGCATAGGGGGGTTACAGTGATATGAATCAACTTGTGAACGGACAAATAAGGAACGCGCCAGGACTAGCGGTTCATGTACAAAACTTCTAGTAGCTGCACTGTTTTCAGTGGGAAGTTCAGTGTAGTTCAGTCCCATAGTGAAATAAGTCTTTGACTCCATGTCAGTGAGTTTTATCAAAGATTTCCTGTTCTAGCGCAGACAACACACGTGGAACCTTTTCAGGACCGTCAGGACTCATACAGGCATAAACGTCAGTTCCTGAACTGGTCGGATCTCTAAAAAAAGATAAAATTCTGAGAACAGAACTAACAACATGGCCAATTAACGACATGGTAACTAAACAACTGACAAGGCGTATGACACAAGGCTTAGCCGAAAGCACCAGGCATTCTTCTTGATTGTCTACTCTTAGATTAAAATATCCTGATTTTTTTTATATACACTTAAATGCCACAATAAAAGCGATATGCGCAAAACAGACACTGGGGAGTGTACACTTATCACTGCCTTGTCCACAGAATTAAAAAAAAAATCCTGACGTATCATAAGTTGTTATCAGACAAAAAAAGTATGAAAGGGGTTCCCGGAACAAAGACAAGAGAATCGGGGTGCAGAAAAAAAAAAAACAGTAGACGACATTACAGAAAATAAAAGGCTGAGCCAAAGAGAGTGAGAGAGAAAAGAGGAAATTACTTACACAGAATGTTCAGAAGGCGAGGAACTGTTTGTACTGAAAGAAGCCCCAACATCCCCACTGGAGCCCACTTCTAGAAAATTATAATCATCAATATGACAGGTTAAAAAAAGGAAGAGAATGTGCGGGGGGGGGGGGGGGGGGGGGGGGGGGGGGGGGGGGGGGGTCACAGGTTTTCTTTGTACCAAAAGTATCTTTAAGGAGACAAATCAGAGATCAGTGGCAGATTTTGCAGAGTTAGATTTTGCAGAGCCAAAACTGGTTAATTTGGAACATTGTTCACAGGACTACAGTGCTGGTTTTTCTTTTTAAATTTGTTTGACTGATTCATTCATTGATTGTTTGTTTTTCGTCTTTCATCGGCGAGTCAGCATTACTCCTACACTTACTCATTAAAACCACGGCTCACATTCCTCGAATGATCTGGTACAAACCATGCACGTTATCGTTTGCGAACGATGTTTCCTTGACGTCTGTAATGTCGCGGGTCTGCACACTCAACTACACTGTCGTGTAATCCTCCTGACACAATAAGAAAGAAAATGAATAAGACAATAATGCAGAAACAGGGGAGAAAGGACTTAGGAGGATGGTGGAAGGGTAACTGTGTTCGTTCAGTACAATGTGCTTTTTTTCTGATTATTGAAGTTCAAATGTGGTTGTCAAGTGTTGATATTAACACCACTGGAGAGAAAATATCGAGTTGACCAAATACACAATGTATTGTAGAAGATATTGAATTGATCAGATGCACAAGGTACTGGAGAAGAAATCGTGTTGATCAATTACATAATTTATCATGTAACTTTGTATCTCGGATACAGGATATGACATAGATGTTTACTTGACGATAAACAATCGTTTGTCTAACAGAACAGATTCCTGAAAAGTTTCAAGGATTTTCCTACAAGAGTAAAACGAACTCTGCTGCTTTTAATAAAGAATGAAAACCAGCCTTCAGAACTTAGATGTATTCTTGTAGAAAACGCCTACGGAAGTATTTGGATTGTCTTAGATACGTTTACATTTTCTTCACAGATTCCTGTTTTATAATTGGTTACCGAAGGCAGGAAACTCTCTCTCTCTCTCTCTCTCTCTCTCTCTCCTCTTCTCTCTCTCTCTCTCTCTCTCTCTCTCCTCTCTCTCTCTCTCTCTCTCTCTGTGTGTGTGTGTGTGTGTGTGTGTGTGTGTTGTGTGTCTCGCCCGCGCGCGCGCGCGCGCGCGCGCACACACACACACACACACACACACACACACACATTCAGTCACGTTTTATTTGTCACATAAGGTTGTCACACCTGGATGTAAGCCACGCAACATGCATGGTAATTAAGCGTGACGCGGAGCAAAAACGCAGAGGGGAACAGGCGTTGGCTTGAATTTTCCCCCTTCTTTAATGCTCTGCCCATATTTTACACCGCAACACCAACTTCCCCTCCGTCTGTTCTTTCCTTCACGGCTAGACAGACGCCTCTCTCTCTCTCTCTCTCTCTCTCTCTCTCTCTCTCTCTCTCTCTCTCTCTCTCTCTCTCTCTCTCTCAGGGCTCTCTCTCTCAGGGCTCTCTCTCTCCCTCTCTCTCTGTATCTGTTTCCCCCCCCCCCCCCCCCCCTCTCTCTCTCTCTCTGTCTGTCTGTCTGTCTGTCTCTCTCTCTCTCTCTCTCTCTCTCTCTCTCTCTCTTCCTGTATTCGTGGTATGCATGCAATGAATGTTTCAGTTGTTTTAGTGAGCACGTAATCTGTTGAAGATTTTGTTTTAGTCCACGTGGACATTTGTTTCGTGATCTTTTTCTTTCCCCAAGAAGCCTTTAAGTTTTCACGTTTTCGTTTTTCACACCAGTTTGAAAGTATAGAATCTTATTCAAAGTTTGAATTCTTTTGACTCGAGTTGGAGGACTTGGAGGAGTTTGTTTCTTACTTATGTAGATTTGTTTCTGTCCAGTGTGCCAGCTTTTTTTCTTTTTTTTTCTTTTCTTTTTTTTTTTTTTGGGGGGGGGGAGGGGGGGGGGAACGGGGGGGTGGTGATCATTATTTGGCGATTACGTAGTGAAAACTGTACACACGATCCAAAGTGGACACTAGCTAGACAACCTGCAGAATGTTGGCCCATGTGATTTTTCTTATGCATTCCCCCACCCCCAACCCCTCCCCACCCCGCATTTAGACGTTTTTCACTAGCAGATTACGATATGTTAAACACACGCACACACACACATGCATACGCACTTCTGCACACGCACACACACACACACACACACACACACACACACACACACACACACACACACACACACACACACAAGCATGCGCGCGCGCGCACACACACACACACACACACACACACACACACACACACACACACACACACACACACACACACACACGTGCACACACACACACACACACACACACACACACACACACACACACACACACACACACACACACACACACACACACACACACACGTGCACACACAACACACACACACACACGCACGCACGCACGCACGCACGCACGCACGCATGCACGCACACACACACACACACACACACACACACACACACACTGGTAGGTAGGCACTCAAGGTCTGACCAGCGCGTTGGACTAATGCGTAGGTCAGAAATCCGCTGAGTCGTAGCCACGAGACCCTCTTCTTCAATTGTTTATCCATCAGCTTCAAATCATGCTTAGTGTGGTCTCAAAACTTAGCGGATGTGGTGTAGCGTATATGGACTAGTCCGCACGCAGTGACGCCTCCTTGATGAAATTGAAACTGAAACTGGTATGTTTAACAGTCTGTGGGTGAGGGATGGAGGGTACTGCGTGGAGCTCCCAGTATATTCTGCTTTTACGTGCTATTGTAAAAGCTCAGCTATCGTCTCATTAACTGTCTGTTTCATTTTTCAGCGTTTTTTTTTTCTTGGGGGGGGGGGGGGGGGGGGGGGGGGGGGGGGGGATGATCCGACCTGTTCAAGGTGCGACTTTTTTTTTTTGCCTTCCGGGAGTTTCACAGCTCTAGAAAAAAAAAGGCTAAGTGTGGTCGACTGGGCTGTGGTAAAAAATGAAATTAAAAGCTTGAAGTTGACCTCGAAAGTTCGTTGCAAGACTGATGAGGGTCTTCATGCAGCGAAACACCTGTCGCCTGCTGGTCCTCCGACTTCCCCCCCCCCCCCCCCTTTTGAGGAAGTAACTGTAGACCCGGAGAGTGCTTACTAGAGAACTATAGTTTCAACCACCTGTTTCCCCTTAAGCGCAAGTCTGTCATTAAAGATTGTACGTCCATGCCGAAACAGAGGACTGATGCTTGCTCCCTGTCTGTTTCTGGAGATTGAAGACACCAGGGCCCGGATTGGTTATTCCCCTTTTGGCATTGCTTTCGTCATCAGTACAGTCTAATATCATGTGTTACACTCCAAAAAATACTGGACGGATTGGTTGATGCGAGGTATGCGAAATATGTGCACAGATAGATAAGTAAGACTGTAGATGCGTGGATAGATACAGATATGTATTACTCCTATTCCGTAACTGGGATGATGGGAGAGGGGGGGGGGGGGGGGGTGGAGGGGGGCGTGGAGCGGAGGGGGGGGGGGGGGTTACTTTTCAGTACTTATTAATTCGGCGTCTTCGGAAATCTTGTGTCAGTGATGTCCCTTTCGGTGTTGACCTCTCTCACTTGTCCATTTTGGATTGTTATATTTTTTTTCTCTGTTTTGCTGTGATCCACTTTTGCTCTGTTTCAAAATGGAGCGACTGATGGCGGAGAACGAAGCAAAATCTAGAAAGAGTGGGGGTTAGTTGCCGCCAAGAACATTGACAAACAAAGTACAGGACAAGACACGATGCATTTCGACCTCTTGGGTCTTCTTCAAGTAAAAAAAAATATATATATATATAGATCACATTTGACATTTAGGACAGTACAAAAACAAAGAACGAAGAGAGACTTATCTGATGTCCATGTGGTATGCTGTGAAGAATGGCCGGCAGAAGGACGTGACAGAGGGGATTATGGGAAAGGAAAGGGGGGGGGGGGGGGGGGGTTGGTGTTGCGTGAAGGGAGGGGATGAGTGAGGCGGGTGGGTTGTGTGGTTAGTTAGGTGGGGGGTGGTGTGGTATATGTGACGGTTGTGGTTAAGGTGGATTGATAATGATGCTACGAGGGGGGGGGGGGTGATATATATATATATATATATATATATATATATACATGCATACACATACATACATATACATACATACACACACACACACACACACACACACACACACACACACACATATATATATATATATATATATATATATATATATATACACCTACATGTACACGTACACACACACATACATATATATATATACATACACACATACACACACACACGTATACACACACATACATATATGTGCACATATATACACACATACACACACATGCATACATACATACATACATATATATATATATATATATATATATATATATATATATATATATATTGAATTGTAAACAAAGCTTGCTCTTATGTCTCAGATTGTAGAAATAGGGGGTGATAAGCCTTCATATCTGCAGTGGTAGATGATTCTGCCTAACTGACAGTATGTGCTTGAGGGGGTAAATGGGGAATAACAAATGCTTCTCAAAATGAACCTTTAGCAAGTTTATAGTCTCCAAGACGGGGAACCATCTCCAATGGGGAGGAAGCTCACTAACATATAACTCCTGGTCAGATACCGATATTTCGAAACCTGATTGTTTCTCCTCAGTGACCGCGGAAAGTGGTAATTTGACTCCTCTGCCCTTTCGGTTTCAAGAAGAATGCTATATACAAAAAAAGGCTGGTGTGCAATACCGCAGTATGTTTGTT
Organism: Conus betulinus; assembly: GCA_016801955.1. Taxonomy (NCBI): domain Eukaryota; kingdom Metazoa; phylum Mollusca; class Gastropoda; order Neogastropoda; family Conidae; genus Conus; species Conus betulinus. Next base: position 13,285 of record JADBJO010015520.1, read on the forward strand.
GAGCCCTCAAAAAAACTAACCAAAGGTGCCACCTAAGAAGCAAAAGGAAATGATGAAGAGCAAAACAAACTACATTTTTTTCTTGTTTGTTTGTTTTGCTCTTTCATCATTTTCGTTTGTTTTTGCTCTTTCATCATTTTCTTTTGCTTCTTAGGTGGCACCTTTGGTTAGTTTTTTTGAGGGCTCAACAAACATACTGCGGTATTGCACACCAGGCTTTTTTTGGTATAGCATTCTTCTTGAAACCGAAAGGGCAGAGGAGTCAAATTACCACTTTCCGCGGTCACTGAGGAGAAACAATCAGGTTTCGAAATATCGGTATCTGACCAGGAGTTATATGTAGTGAGCTTCCTCCCCATTGGAGATGGTTCCCCGTCTCGGAGACTATATAAACTTGCTGAAGGTTCATTTTGAGAAGCATTTGTTATTCCCCATTTACCCCCTCAAGCACATACTGTCAGTTAGGCAGAAATCATCTACCACTGCAGATATGAAGGCTTATCACCCCCCTATTTCTACAATCTGAGACATAAGAGCAAGCTTTGTTTACAATTCACTATTTCTTGCAGTCATTGCAACACCTAGCTGCTCTGTAGTTGCTGGAATGGTGCTCGGTACTTATCCTTGGAATTTATTGTTTTATTGTAATTTAGTCTTGCGGATTCATTCCAAGAACTGGCCCTCAGCACTTGTGTCTTAAGAGGTTATCTTTTTATATTTTATACTTTTCACAAGAAAATGTAGTTTGTTTTGCTCTTTCATCATTTTCTTTGCTTCTTAGGTGGCACCTTTGGTAGTTTTTTTGAGGGCTCAACAAACATACTGCGGTATTGCACACCAGGCTTTTTTTGGTATAGCATTTTTCTTGAAACCGAAAGGGCAGAGGAGTCAAATTACCACTTTCCGCGGTCACTGAGGAGAAACAATCAGGTTTCGAAATATCGGTATCTGACCAGGAGTTATATGTTAGTGAGCTTCCTCCCCATTGGAGATGGCTCCCCGTCTTGGAGACTATAAACTTGCTGAAGGTTCATTTTGAGAAGCATTTGTTATTCCCCATTTACCCCCTCAAGCACATGCTGTCAGTTAGGCAGAATCATCTACCACTGCAGATATGAAGGCTTATCACCCCCCTATTTCTACAATCTGAGACATAAGAGCAAGCTTTGTTTACAATTCACTATTTCTTGCAGTCATTGCAACACCTAGCTGCTCTGTAAGTTGCTGGAATGGTGCTCGGTACTTATCCTTGGGATTTATTGTTTTTTATATATATATATATATAAATATATACACACACACACACACACACATATATATATATATACACACACACACATATACACACATATATACATACATACATATATATATGTGTGTGTGTGTGCATATATATATATGTGTATATATGTGTGTATGTATGTATATATATATGTATATGTGTGTATATATATATATATGTATGTATGTGTGTGTGTATATATACTAGTCACATAAAGTTAAGCACAGTTTACATGTACCCGCATAATTTCCAAAATATAAAAGCCACGATTTTGAAATTGGGAACAGATTTAATTCATTATCTTGTTCCAACGTACATTGAATTTCATTGGGATCGAATGAACGGTTGTTGATTTACAGACAATTAAACAGAGGATGGGTCGAAATCAAAGTTCGCAAAATCTGTTCAGTTCACAAAATCATTTCAATAGTGGG
>JADBJO010015520.1:22500-35000 GCA_016801955.1 Conus betulinus
ATGAGCAGATAGACAGACCCACAATTCCATGAGGGTCTTCCCTTCGCTTAGGTCAGCTGATTCCACGGGCTTCCGTTACTGTCGACCCGACGTTCACAGCACACCGGACACATCACGTGCTCTTACTCTGTTAATGAGCATCTCTCTTTTTTTTTTTCTATTGCATTCTTCCATCTCCCATCCTCCCCTCTTCATCACCTCCCCCCTCCCCCTGCTTTTTGTTTGGGGGGGGGGGGGGGGGGGGGGGGGGGGGGGGTAGGATGTGGGAATGGGGTCGTGAATGTGAGGATGGGATGGGAGTGACCTTGTCTGTTTAGGTATGAATTGTATCCTGTTTTCTGGAAATTCTATGATGTCGTTTCCTTTTTCCTGTCCCTCAATTTCACTTCGTTGGTTTGTCTTTTCTCCTCGTTTCCCCCCCCCCCCCCCCCCCTCTCTCTCTCTCTCTCTCTCTCTCTCTCTCTCTCTCTCTCTCTCTCTCTTGTACATTTCCAGATATTTCCCAAGCTCAGCCCACCTCCCACGCCCACTCTCTCCTTCCCCATCATTATTGTTATTTTCATTTTTATTTATTTGATTTTGTTTGTTTGTTTATTATTGTTTATGTTATTATTATTATTATTTTCACGTCCATTTCTCTTCTATTTTCACTTGATGTTCCATTATGATTGCATGATCGCCTTGTTTGCTTGTTTGCTTTCTTACATTATTTCATTTCACTGCATGTTGTAGTCCCTACTCTGGGCGAGGACTGGATGTAAAAAAGTACGTCAGTGCTTATCTGTTATCCTCGTAAATAAAGAATTTTGTCTTGTCTTGTCTTGTCTCTCTCTCTCACTCTCTGCCTTTTTCTGTCGTCTACTGTTTTGTCTGTTTTTTTTTCTCCCCATTCTCCTGTCTTTGTTCTTGAAAGTCTTTTTCTTCTTCTCACCACCATTCATAACATGCGCGTGTGTGTGTGTGTGTGTGTGTGTGTGTGTGTTTGGTAATCTGACGAGTTAGGTGGGTGGGTTTGTGCACACTGTTCAGAAAGCAGACACAGGCGGACTATTTTGTGGTGTCTGTTTGCTTTACTACTACAACAACAACAACTACTACTACTACTGCTACTGCTGCTGCTGCTACTACTACTACTACTACTACTATTACTACTACTACTACTACTACTACTCACAATAATGAAACTACCCACCCAAATAGGAATCTGTTTTTCAAATGACAAGAGCGTTGTTGTTTGCGGACCTGACGGTCGAGAGTTCGAACCACACATGTGGTCGGCTGTTCTCAGCTTGAACTCCTCTTTGTCCACCTAGCAGTGTAGGGGAGGATAAAGGTAGAAGAAGAAGAGAGATGGGCTCTGCCTTCCATCATGCCGTGCCCCAATGACGGGGTGTAACCCTGACAGTTCATTACCCCTACGCCCTTTATGCTATATTAATAATAAAGAATAAATAATAGTGTTTGCATAGAGCAATTATAGTTAAAGCTACTCATCGCAGTTTGATATGTTACTCGTACCTTCGTGCATTCATATTTACTTTCTAAGTTACTACGGTACTTACTGTTTACTGTGACGAGTCGGCCGAATGTTCTCCAGTCCCTTGGTCAAATTCAGGGTACTTTTAGATCATTTTCAGTATTTGTTCTCGTGAGGTTTCGGGTGTTACTCCAACATCACATATGTGGGTACCATGAGTTAGAGGTTGAAGTATGAGAACAAACTTGGGAGTGAATTCCGCGTGTTAGAGGTTGAAGTATGAGAACAAACTGTGAAGTAATTCACATGCCCAGAGGATGTTGACAAATGGTTGTAAAATTAGCATTCCGAGAAGAATGCGTCTCACCTCCTCCACCCACGGCAGTCCATGGGGCCCTCCAGGGGGGACTTGAAGTATGCACAAGGGAGACGTGGGATCCACGTAAGACAATGGACGTTGGGCGTCGGCGTCTCAGTCCAGTGACTGTCAGCCTGCACGTGGCTATCGAGGACGGTTCACGCTTATTGAACCTCGAGGGTGAACACCTTCGGGAAGGCTTCATCTCATTAGATGGTTTGCCCCTCTTAGTCAAAGAAAACACTTGTGGCATTAGGTCTTGGCTTGTACAGAGGTTTGAGCTACTGGCACAATGGATAAGTGTAAGGAAATCGACCATGAGCCAGAATGTGTTATGCATAAACCACACGGTATCCAAATCTTTGTTGGTAGTGTGTAAGGCCGGAGTAGGATTCGATTGGCTGAATCAAGATAACTCGGAGAGTTACAACTATTGGTAAAGTCCTTGTCGTGTGTGTGGGTTGTATCAGAAGTTATTCTATTTGATGAACTGGAATGACTGGGATAGTCAAGTGCATAAGGGTGTATGTGTATGCCAGTAATCAGTGGACTGAACAAGGATGAACGTGAAATTCAGATTCTTTAAAGACTACAATCGGTAATTTCTGATGAACAAGTCTGCTCGGAATCGCAACACCCCACACACACCAGATACATGCAAAAACAAAACAAAAAACAAAACAAAACAAAACAAAAAAAAAACCCCATAATAATGCGGAGCTCTGAGATCACTTCAATCTTCCTGGCGAACGATCCTTGACCCCTTTGTGGGACCTAACCTTCAACCCCACCCCCACCCCCACACTTCACACCCCCACCCCCTCTACCCCTCCCCCCTCCCAGAGAAAAGAGTTCTTTGTACGATACTAACCCTTGTAATGCTTCTCGTCAAGTATAAATTATTTCAGTTTTCAGCTATGGTTTTTACACTGGAGAGAAATATGTATTTTATGCAACGCAGAACTCATGGGCAGGTCATGTGGATGTATGTGCGACTCTTCCTTTCAGCGTTGATCAGCGGATGTCTCTGTCTGCGCATGCTCAGGATTCCAAACATCTGTTGAAATTAGTATTCGCCACTCGAACAGAAGTTTTTTCGCTGCTGGTATTTTGTAAATGTTTGACGCGGCGCTCCGACCATACCCTTCAAGTCCTCACTCCACTTTCACTGCAGGTTTGTTTCAATATACTTCACTATGTCCTGGGGTAGTCCTAAACTGTGTACATGAAAAACATGCCGACATTCTTTTGGTGCTTAATGTTTACTCCCACCACGTACTGTTTCTTTCACTCTTCGTGTAGCGTGCATTCGAGTATTTACACTAGCACGCACTCGTTTTTATTTATACTTTTTGTTTGTTTGTTTTGTTTTTGTCGTTGTCTCATTTCACGCGCCACTTCAGTTTTCCTCGCCTGTCATTCCTGATTCCCCAGACTCGGCAGCACTGATGTTCGAGGTCTGGCACTCTTGTAACACAGTTCACAAGAAAGAATGCATTTCACATCGCTATGATGCAACCCACAGGAGCAGACCCTGTGCAGTCGGAATGTCAGTTCTGTGGTGCTCGGTGATGTCTGTTTGTGATCCAAAATACCTAGGATTCCATCCACTAGGACCCCTGGTGACGACAATCATTGCTGAGTCACAGAAGCGGCGTGAGTGAACATTCTTCTTCTCCGTAGTGTGACATATGTCCATCCAGCGACGTTTCGCTGATACAGATGGTTGTGGCACCAACTCTGTACAGGCGTAGGCATACAGAAGAAACCGAAACTTGTGGTCACCACAGAGCAGGTCGCGGTGGACTGCACAATTTGAGGCTTTTTTGAAATGATGATAAATAAGGTTAATAATGATGAAGATGATGCTACAGAATTTCATTCAGGTTTGAAACTGTACTCAACGTTTCCTTTTTATACATATTCCAGCATCCACCAGGACTGAGAGATACCGACACCTGCAGTATCATTCAGAAAAATCCGAGCATCACTCAGTGACGAATCCATCAAGGGGGGTGAAATTCAACGTGTTGTTCCCAGCCTTTCCATCTTAGCCTGTAGAACATTCAACTGATCTGGACCAGAGCCGGTCAGAGCCTACACATCCTACAAGTAAATGCCTCTGATGGGATTCGCACCCACGATCTCGCAGTATGCATATCCACAGCGCTAACCACTGCACCATGGTGGCTGACTGTGTCGGGATATGCCATGAAAGGAAGCACAGAATACAGTCCTGAGGGGGTAGTCTCAAACCAGAATGGAACTGACTCCGCAGCAGCGTCTCCATCAGCCTTTCTTCCCTTAGCATCATCAAAGAAAAAAAGGCAGTCAGATTCTGTGGCCTTGTATGACCTGCTTTCTGGCTGTCCCCCAGTTTTGGTTCCTGATTTGTTGCTACAACTCTAATCATGGTGTAATCACCACCGCTGTGACGAACTGGTTAACGTAGTGGACTCCTGGCTGGGAGGTTGTGGGTTCATTTCCCAACAGAGCCAACCGACCTTGAGAGAGCGAAAATGACAGATCAGATCGTAAGTCAAACGACTCTGAGTCACAGCACGAAATTCAGCGGTCAAGTATTGGAAACGAGCAATTTCAGGTCGCAAACGTGGCCCAGGAGACCATTGATCGAGTGGCAGACTGTTTCAGCATTGAACAGACAAACGATATGCGGCGGATAAATTAAATGGCGGACTTTATTATTTTAGAACACGTAGCATTGCAGAAAATATGAATTGCACAGTACTAGCACTCGAAGAGGAAGAGGGGCATTAAATGCCATCCAAACAAAGCAGTCCCACATGACAAACATGTCTGCTCGGAATCACAACACACACACACCAGATACGGCAAAAACAAAGAACCAAAAAGAAAAAAGAAAAAAAAAACACACCATAATAATGCGGAGCTCTGAGATCACTTCAATCATCCTGACGAACGACCCTGGACCCCTTTGTGGGACCTAACCTTCAACCCACCCCCACACACTCAGAGCCCCCCCCCCCCCCCCCCCCCCCCCCCCCCCCCCCCCCCCCCCCCCCCCCCCCCCCCCCCTTCCTCTTCCAGAGAAAAGAGCTCTTTGTACGATACTAAACCCTGTAACGCTTCTCGTCAAGTATAAATTACTTCAGTTTAGAGCTATCGGTTTTACACTGGAGGGAAATGTATTTATTTTATGCTAACGCACAACTCACGGGCATGCCATGTGGATGTATGTGCGATTCTTCTTCTCAGCGTTGATCGGCGGATGTCTGTCTTCACCACTCGTACAGAAGTTTTTTTTTTGCTGCTGGTATTTCGTGAATGTTTGACGCGCCGCTCTGACCATACCCTTCAAGTCCTCACTCCAACTTTCACTGCAGTTTGTTTCAATACTTCAGTATGTCCCGAAGTAGTCCTGAACTGTATACATGTAAAACATGCCGACATTCTTTTGATGCTTAATGTTTACTTCACTCCACAACGTTTCTTTCACTCCTCGAGCAGAGTGCATTCAAGTGTCTACGCTAGCATTCATTCTTTTATTCATACTTTCTGTTTGTTTCTTTGGGGTGTTTTGTCGTTATCTCATCTTACATGCCGTCCCAGTTTTCCATGCATATCATTCCTGCTTCCCCATACTCTCATTTTATTTTTACCTCTGGCATCTACTCATACAGTTCACAAAACAATGTCTTTCACATCGCCGTGAGGCACCCATCAGGACAGACACTGCACTACTGCATTGTCACTTTGGGGGTGTCCTGTGGCGTTCTGTTTTGATCCAAAATGCACCGGGTCCCATTGACTGAGATCCTTAATGACGACCATAATTGCTGGATGGCGAGGATGGCGTTACCGAACGGTGTTGTCCGGAGGGTGCCACCACGACCATCCAGCGACAATCCCCAGTGTATTGATACCCACTGTTGTGGCAGGAACTGAACACGAGGGGCGGGGGGTAGAGAAATGCGATGTGACGACAAAGTTCTGCGATACTAGTCAGTGGATCCATCAAGAAACAGAAGCTGGGAATAAAGTTAAAGCAGAACATGAACTTGAAAGGAATGTGCGGGGGAAATGCGAGGCGGGCTTTCGCCGACAGGATTTTTGCCGAGTGAACTCTCGCCGATGGACAGGGGGTTAATATAGGAAAGAATTCACCTCTCTCTCTCTCTCTCTCTCTCTCTCTCTCTCTCTCTCTCTCTCTCTCTCTCTCTCTCATTTGAGTTAGAAAAGCAGAACTGGGTTGCTACTATGAAACAGGGTTTGACAGTAAACGGATTTGGTGTGGTATGGCTCAGTCAGGGTGTTGGCGATAAAAGAGCATTTATGCTGGAATTTAAAGACCGTCTCATCGCATGTTATAAACAAAACTGGCATTCCAAGGTGGAAGATGATATTTAAATATTCCTGGTTCCATTCGTTTAAAAGTATCTTACAACCTGAAAAATTTCTGACTGTAGTACGTCATTGATTTTTTTTTTTTCCAAGACGTCATTTGTGTGTGACAACATCATTCAGCGTGAATCCATGGCTGCAAGGCGCTCCTGTGTTTCCTCTTCAGTCTCACTGTGTAAGCTTGCAGCCCGCCTTTGTCTTTCTGCCCCGTTGTCCCGCTCCCGTCAGTCATCATCCCGCTCCCATTCTCTACCCCCTTCCCGCCCTACTGTCCCTTTGTGCTCCGCGTGTGTGTGTGTGACAACTTCATTCAGCGTGAATCCCTGTTGGCGCAAGGGTAGAAATGTTTATTTATTTATTTATTTTAAACTACCCCTTTTTTTGAAAATCGGGCCCCGTCAAGACCTTTTTATCGGTTAAGTGAAGATGCATGCCAAATATGGTGAAGATCCATCCAGCGGTTTAGGCACGGCAAAACATTGTTTTTTTTTGTTATGCGGCAACCAATGATGGAATCTCACACAGCAGTGTGTAATCCAGCCTGTGTCAACTGGTAGTGCGCACGGGGGTCTTGGTGACCTCGTTACCGCGCGGGATAAAAAGTGCAAAGTTGCGTTAACTGTGCCTGTTTTGCATCAAGCTTGCTGGCGACACAAGATGTGTAAAATGAAAAATTCTTTTTTCCCGTGCAAGAGCAGTCTCTCAAGTGAGTTTTATGCCCCTTCTTTTGGCTGTTTAAGCGCGGGGTTGGTTACTGTCAGCCCTTTTCTCACCATGCCACCACGAAGAAAACTTAGCACCTTTGACAAAACCAGGGCGATTGCGTGTGGATACAGATGGCATTGCAAAGGCTGAAGTGGCGCGACGACTTGGTGTGCATCATTCAGTTATTGTTAGACTGAATCAGCGTTTTAGGGCGACCAACAGCGTTGAAGAGAGGCCACGGTCAGGTCGGCCTAGGCAGACTACTCCCAGAGAAGATCGTTTCATCGAGAGGCAGGCCCTATTGCAGCGGGATACCACTTCCACCAGCATCCAAAGGCAGCTTCGTATGCAAAATACACCATCCTCAGCCGTCAAGCCATACGAAACCGTCTTCACCACTTCGGCCTCAGATCACGTCGCCCAGCTGTTCGACCACGACTGCTAGCAGCCCATAGGCTGGCTCGCCGAGCTTTCTGCCATCGTCATGTGAGAGATGGAACCAACAACAGTGGTCCCAGGTCCTCTTTTCAGATGAGTCGCGGTTTAGTCTTGAACACAATGACGGCCGAACTAGAGTTTGGAGGCGTGTTGGTGAACGTTACATTGATGCAGCTGTTCGCCAGACCAGGGGCCTGGGGGAGGATCTGTTATATGGTATGGGGTGCCTTCAGCCTCCACCACAACACCACTCTACCATATTGATGGAAACCTCACAGGCATCCGCTATCGGGATGAAATCCTGGCGCCTTTCGTTGTTCCGACCATGCAACGGATAGGACCCATGGCAGTCTTCCAAGACGACAATGCTCGGCCACATAGGGCCCGGGTGGCCGAAAACTTCATTGTGCAGGCCGGCATCAACAGGATGATCTTCCCGGCGTATAGTCCCGACCTCAATCCCATCGAGCATATGTGGGATGAGTTGGGGAGACGTGTGAAGGAGAACCATCCACCTCCCAGAGACCGCCAGGATCTCTTCCAAATGCTGCAACTGGAATGGCAGAGAATCCCTCAGAGGGTCATCAGAACACTGGTCAACTCGATGAGGAGTCGCTGCGTGGAATGTCTCGCCAATGGCGGTGGCCACACCCACTATTGAAATGATTTTGTGAACTGAACAGATTTTGCGAACTTTGATTTCGACCCATCCTCTGTTTAATTGTCTGTAAATCAACAACCGTTCATTCGATCCCAATGAAATTCAATGTACGTTGGAACAAGATAATGAATTAATCTCTCTCTCTCTCTCTCTCTCTCTCTCTCTCTCTCTCTCTCTCTCTCTCTGTCAAACCAAAATTCGCTTTTCGTGTTGTGTTGTCATATGACTATGTTTTCACAGCTCTAACAGCGTGCGCAACGCAACAGCTTTAAGGATTTAGAGGTTCCAGATGGTTTTCTCTGGTCTGAAGACATTTGTTCTGCATGGCCGTATGACCGCTATAATTACTTAGAGCTGCAAGGTATGTACATGATCATCCAGAGCTAGTGTACATCCCTCCACCTTTTGAAGAAGAACTAAAGCGTGGTTCGTTGTCCACCGTCATTTCTTCATGCTGAGCGTGTGGGATGGGCCCCATGCTATCACACTGACCCCCGGGGCAAGATGTGATCAACGTCAAGAGTACACTCCTTACACGGTAGAAGTCCCACTCGGTGAGAATCCTTTTAGCGAAAAGTTAGGCATCCCCTCCCTCTCAACACACACTCCCGCCAAGAAAAGAGTAAGGAGAATGAAGTCAAATTATCTTTTAAAAAAAATCACACACACGCACGCACGCACGCGCGCGCGCGCGCGCGCACACACACACACACACACACACACACACACACACACACACACACACATTTAATTGTTCAGCATTATATTGTTTGGTCAATCAGTGGGCGATTGCACCTCTTAGGAGATCCAAGTAAAGGTTGTTCTGCACAATTCTTTGCCGCTGACAATGCTTGGGTTATTGAACAGCAGAGCTAACCACTCTGACTGTTCCACATCTTTTGATCTCCCTTGCATCCTTAAAGGGATCCTCAAGCATAAGCTCAAAGATTGTCCCCTACATTTTATACAGTTTGCATAATGTTTTTAGTTTTTCAACAACTTTTTTCCTCTCCACACTTTTGTTTTGTTTCATTATACCTTTCGCTGGCTGCTTTGGGGGTGCTGTTGGATTCTTTTTTGAACTCTTGATGGTGAGAAAACCACAGAGTTATGGACTGTGGTGTGTCTCTATCTAAACGGACGGGGGCACGCGGGTTATGCACATGCAGCGTGAGATGACATTTGTCCCATGTTAAACACACATCCCCGCACAATTCATAGTCATCTTTCGCGTAATTTTATTTTATGTTTCATACGAGTAATCCCACCGGAAGCATAAACCACTTTTTCTTCTGGATCACCAACGCGAATCATCCCACCCACATGCACAGTTCAGAAATGAAAGGGTGAAACTCTAAATCTTGTTAGTCACTAATACTCTTTTATGGATGGCTGTCAGTTAATTCGCAAGTAAAGCAGTTAGGTTCTAGTGAGCCAACGACGCATTATCACCGACAGAACGCACTCTCTTCTTATTCAAGAGCAAGAAAAGAACTTGCATACTGTTACTGACGGCAACATACATCATTAATAGCATGAAAGTTATTTTTTCACAAAATGATAATTAAAAAACCAATATAGATATAAACTGAGGAAGACGGCGTTTCTTTATCTAACATGGATTATTATCCTAGAAATAAAGTGAGGAAGACGGCGATTCAGCACTTCCTTATCTAACATGGGTTACTGCTCTATCATCAACATAACCTGGCCAATTCCGATGGGTTTACTCTCAACTCAAGTCGAAAGTTTGTCATTCTGGTTTGATCGATTATTTTACAAAGTAATAAGACACAACGCGTCGCTTGACCACACGAGTCATAAGCAAAATTTTAAACAAGGGCGTGAGCGGATTGGAACCTTCGGACAATAGGACGGTTCTTCCATAACGCTTACGCCACAAAGCGATTGCAAGGACCATTCCACGCTACACGCATCTGCCTATGGTGTACTAAATGTGTCAACGCATGGGGAAATTCAGAGGATTTTCCATCCGCTCCCACTTATTTTATGCCAAGAGCACAGATACAATCAGCCGTGTCTCCTGGTGAGTTCCAATCCAGCGGACGAAAGGCCTAGGAGCAGGCAATACATACAGATATATCTGCCTTCGTGAGAGATTGCGATGGTTCCCTCATGCAGTCAGCGAAGAGCTTTTATATTTATATTAATGTGTACACATTCCCAGTTTTTCATCTTCAATCTTATTTCACTTATAAATTTCAACTCTTTCGCAAGTCATTTGCTATTAATGATGGAAGAAATGTAAACCTGTACTTGTTTTCCCCACTACTTAATTGTCACACACACACACACACACACGCACGCACGCACGCACGCACGCGCGCGCGCGCGCGCGCGCACACACACACACACACACACACACACACACACACACACTGTGTGATACATACAACAAACACACACACAACAAGTGTAAAGTGACGTTATTTCATTTACAAAAGACACCACAAAACGTCTGGATATTTCGGCGAAAGCGCCTTTTTAAACAAACACAGGACAGGATAGAAAACGGATAAAAAGAAAACAATACTTCCCTTGCACAGCACAATCCGCAAATGAAACTAAAAGGCAGAATGCACTTGCGAGCACAATTCAAGGGGGACAGAGGGAGGAAGGAAGCAGGTGACGGTTGGAGACAGTGAGTACAATGATCAGCTGAAAAAGTAGGAATAGTTCAGTAGGGGGGGGGGGGGGGGGGGGGGGGGGGGGGGGGGGGGGGGGGGAGAAAACAAAAACGTTGTGGATAAAGAGAACAAATCAAAAGTTAACTGTAAAAACTATGGGTGGATTTGGAGAGGGAGAACAAAATATGGGGGAGGGTCAGGGTGGATTTGCCGCCTGTAGCATGAAACCCAAGTCTGACCCCAGAGTGGGTTGCCCTACCCCGGCACCGAGGGGTGAGGGGAAAAACGGAAGTTCTCCGTGAAAAAAAAAAAACTAGTCAGACGCACTAGTCCCGGAAATACAGGGAATGGGGAAGGGAGGGAGGGAGGGGGGGGGGGGGGGGAGGGGGACTCCGAGAGAAAAAAAAAACCCACGTGAGATGTCGAAGGAAAGTGCAAAAACTCTGTACATACACAAACACAATTACACGTCCACACACACATATACACACACTGGGCCATGGGAAACGGCCCCAGGTCTAACCTGGGGTTACTCTAACAGACTATTAGGAAACTAAGAGGGGGCGGGATGGTAATGCTGGGTGGCCACAGGGAAAGTTTTTGGCAGTAAAGATCTACGGCTGATGAAGTAGGATGGACTTATTATAATGGAAAAAAATATATATTAGAAAAAGGGGGGGGGGGGGGGGGAGGGAACATTTAGATAAAAGCTGAATGTAGATTATTTAGCTGTGAAAAAGGGGGGGGGGGGGGTTACTAGAAGAAATTTATTGAAGATAACATTAGATTTCAAATGAAGGAGATGGTAAAGTAATATGTAAAATTGTGAAACGGAACTAAAGTTAGTAAAAAGCAGAAATTATACCAATGTCACTCTCCAAGAAGGGGGTGGGGGGTGGGGGTGGGGGGGGGGGTGGGGGGGGGGAGAGCAGAGATGGGAACTTTCTGGGCTTAGCTGTGGTATTTGAACCCCTCACTTTGTCCTGTTTACAAAGACTTTTTTTCGCTAACCCTTATCCCCGTCCCCCGAGCCTGGAAGGGGTAAAGAAGAAGTAGCCATCCATCAAAACCATTGGGGGGGTGAGGGATTGTGGGGTTGACAAAATTCTGTACATGTGGCAGCAAAAGTAACGCAGCAACAAGACCCAGCATCCTGGTTTAAGGTTTTTCATTCAGTCCATGGGGTTTTCTCGTTCCTAGTTTGTTGATGAGGTGTGACTCCATGTCCTTCCTGTCGTTGGTGTTTTTTTTGTTTTTTTTTGTGAACACGAGTCGCATCCCTTTGACGCGTATGTCTGATGTAGAGTAGTCGGGCTGGTTGAAATTGTTGGCTATAGGTTTGTCTCGGTGATGCACGATGTCGGCCAAATGTTCTTTGAAGCGAGTGGCTAGCGTACGGCCAGTTTCACCAATGTAGAGGTTGTGGCATTTGAGGCAGCTGATGACGTAGACGATGTTCTGAGTTTGGCAGGTGAAGTGTTTGGTAATGCTGAACTGTGAAAGGTGGCCATAGACCTGTATAGAACTGCAGATGAATGGGCACACTTTGCACTTGGGTTATGCCAGGGAGAGGTTCCAGGAGCTAGTTGGTTGGTCAGCTTCAATCTAAATCGAACCAGTAAGTCACGCAAGTTTGCGTCTCGTTTATAGCTCACCAGGGTGATTGATTGGTCAAAAATGTCTGCTGCTTCCTTGCGAGATTGCAGTTGGAGATGAGGATGTTGCGCACATGGTGAATCAATGGGTGGAACAGCAGGCTGACGATGGGTGTGTCATTTGTTTCTGGTCTCTGTTTTGTTTGGAGGGCTTCTGAGTGAGAAGTTCTGTGGG